>JAWKAU010000327.1:0-111000 GCA_033398695.1 Orobanche coerulescens
TACATATATATATATACACACTATATTAACAAATACAGTAATAATATATATTATAAATAATATTATTTTATATTATATATATAATATTAATATATGTTATATAAATATAGTATTACTGTAAGTTGAAATTAGCAATATATAGTGTAATATCCGCAATTTTGATTTTCGATTTTGGCGGAAATCCATCTTAGCGACTCTATTGTGACCGTTTCATAATTCTGAGAATGACTAATTCTACACTTTTTGTCATCCGAGTTCGTTTCGGTGTTGTTTTGTTAAGTTTCGTGTTCTTAAGCGACTTTTCCAAGTATGAGTTCGACTTTGTAAAATCACCATAAATACTTGAAAACTCTAAATGTTCTGAATTTTTTGCAGTATTATATAGCATCAAGTTATCTTTCCAATGGTTCAAACGGTGAGTCAATCGGAGTCCGGACGAAAGAGTTATGGTCGAAATAGGTAAGACTGCATCGTGTGCCTTATGATGTTGGAGCCAGCTGTACCGCGGGCCGTGGCCCTCTGCTGGCCTGGCCGGAAGACTAAACCATGCTGGGCGTTATTTTTGGCCGCAGGCCGCGGCACATTCAGCCCAGGCCGCAGCACGCAGGTCTTTTCTGCACTATTTCAGCAGGGTTTCGGGAGAGGATTTTATTTCCTCTCCCTTCTCCTTCTTCCCCTCGTTTTGGACGATTTAGGGGCGATTTTTGGGCGGTTTATCTCAGGGAATTCATCCTTATCAAGTTCTTGGTGTGGATTAACAATATCAATTCGTGTTCTTCGTCATTAATCCGAGATATTTTCTTGATTCTTCGGAGTTGACCCTTTTAGGGAGTTTTATTCTTGATTTCATTTTCCATCCGATTTTGATAAATCGATTGGTGTTAGATGTTGTTATTAAACATGTTTTATAGATTGTATATCCATATCTTCGGTTTGTTTCAACCCGAAGGGTGATTTTGGTGTTCTTGAGGTGTAGTGAACATTTAATGTTTGATTAAATGTTCGAATGAGTTTCCTTCGATAGTTTAATGCGGTCTCCGTTGCTTTTGGTTGTGATTATCGTCATAATCATATTTTTGTTGATTCTTCTGGAGGATTATATGTGCTCGAGGATTCCAAGTTGATCTCCATTTGGTGATTGATAATTCGTGTGGTGTTATTCTCGTAGTATTCGCGGTGCTATCGTGTTCTTGATAGTGTTCGGGAGTTCGGGGCTGTTCGACCGCATCCTATCTGTCGTCTCATTGCGATCGTGGTTTCGAGACAAGTACCTTATTCATACATTTCTTGTTTTGTGGATATGATGATCGGTGATCGTCTTGGTGTGTTTGTTTGGTTGTTCGAAATGAATTTTTAAAATATTCGGTTGGGCCTCGTTAAAGGCTCTCTTTCAAAACGCGTGTGTGTTTTGTGAACGGTGTGTTTTGAGAATTTATTATGATTTGATTATTTGGAATGTCGAGGGCTTTAATGATACCCCTGCTTGTTTAAAGTTATGGAATCGTGTATTCCGCGTTAATTGTGTTGTTATGTTGTGATGAGTATGATAATGGTGTCGAGTAAGTGGCCATCTCTAGTAAGTATTCTTAATGAACTTACATTCTTATCATATTAGTATTGCATGAGTGACGTGTGTGTGTGTGTATGCTCACTACGGGTTAGATCCGATGGGGTCTCGGTAGGGGTCCACAGATACGTGGATCGACGAGCTTGCTTTTAACCACTACGGGTTGGATTCGACGGGGTCTCGGTAGGGGTCCACAAAGACGTGGATCGATGGTTAATTGTGGTGCATTTTATAAATGTGTTTTGGATTATTGGCGTTTCCGGAAATGTGTGTTTCAACTGATGTTTTCATGATTGCATGTATTGACTAAGTGTGTAAGAGGTAAGTTGTTCATTTGGCCTACTTGGCTAGGATGGCATTAGAGTATTTTCTCGTATGTGTTTAGTCCTATGGTTGTGGGATTTTGATGTTGGAAAACAGACCTTGCTATTGTTCTCGTGTGCTGTGATTTGGTGAGATTTGGGTTGAGATCCCAACGGTTTTGTAAAGGTCGTTTTACGGAAAGTAAATCTTTGGGGCTATGACCCCTTTTGGTTTCTTTTGGAAAGAGAAGGATTCGATAATTCTAAATTGTTTTCTATTAAAACTCCCGATGACATATTAAACCATTTTGTAAATTGTTTTCCCTTGAATTGTGATCTTTCAGTTTTGGAAAGTTGTACTCAAACTCTTGCTTTGGGAAGTATTTTTGTTATGTTCGAATCTTTAAGGATTCCTGGTTATTATTATTCTCGCAAATTGACTTGTATGACTCGTATTTTGTACTTTGTACTTGCACTAGCAAAATAGTGCAATTTTTCTAACCCCCGAGTAATCGGGAGGTGGATGTCTGTATTTGCATTCAGGTTTTGGGGAGCATGGCGCAGGGTCGGCATGAAGGATGATGAAAGATGATCGATACTAATCACATGAGGACCCGTACGTTGTTGTTTTGGTTCAGTTGTACTTTATTTCCGCTGCAGTATTTTCCCCGTTGTACGGGAGTATGTTGTATTTGACCCCTGCGTGGGCATGTATTGAGATTGAGTATGTATTTATTGAAAGACCAAATCGATCTACTGAATCATTTTAGCCTCAAAGGCGTTGTTGAGATGTTCGATTTTGTTACCAGTCTGGTAGATCCTTGAGGAAAGATTCTACGACATGTAATATCCCTAAGCGGATTGGGGGTGTTACATATACCGGGCTTCGGGCTAAATGGTCCGGGCAAAAAAAGTCCGAATTTAAACGGGCCAGGAAATATCGGCCCTAACCCGGTTTTTTGGCGGGTTAAATGGGCCAGCCCACCGGGCCCGAGCCCGTTTAACATCTCTTATTTCTGGACTAACTATTGGATTTAAATAAATTCGATTTTGATCCGATTCAATGTATGACGTCATTAAATTATTATTATTAAGAGATGATTAATTGGATTTTTTGATAACTGAGCTAAGTAAATTTATCAATATATTTTGATTCCTAAATTTTATTTTAGCGCGTAATAATTGGTGGCACTTCTGGAACTATTGAGTTCGTGGACTATCATGTGATCCGCGTCGGACTTAAGGCAAGTTTGCTACTTGTTTGAACTATGATAATAGATATGATGAGATTAATTTGTTATTATGTGATTTTACACTTTTATGAATATGTAATTGATTGACCACGATCCGACAGTATGTATCCCAGTGTAGTGTTGCTTGTGATTGACCACGGGCCACCCGTGAGTATCACGGTGTGGTGTTGTTTGTGATTGACCACGAGCCGACAGTGTGTATCCCGGTGTGGTATTATGTGATACCAGCAGTGTGTATCCCGGTACGTTGTCTTCCCATCAGTGTGTATCCCTGTGAATTATTTTTGGGAAATTATTTATAATTAACTAATGGACCAATGTTACCGACATGTGTATCCCGATATGTTGTTTTCCCCGGCAGTGAATATCCAGAGGGCGTGTGATGATTATTTGGTGCACGTATTATTAGAAATTTGAATGCAATTATGTGTTTACAGGATTTTTCCGTATATGTTTTATAGTTTCATGATATGTGTTTTCTGAATACCTAGGTCGTCGGTTATTGGGTCTATCTTGTCGTGTCATTGTTTGTCGTTCACGTTGAGTAATATCACTGGCTGCCATCATCTCGTATGACATGCGTTGTAAGTCTCTCTAATCTTTAACTTCTTTTTTGAACCTATTTGAATTTTGTTTTGAGATAAAGGATCCTCCTCTGAACTGCATTCCATCGAGATCGTACTAACCGATTTTATTTTGGTCCCATTTGAGTCCTGCAATGAGTCGAGGCATTCTTTTTGTACTGTGACTTTACTCAAACTATGTTAATTGTTTATTCTACCTATAAGTTTCAGAAGTTTGTGATTACTGACATATGATGATGGTCACCGAGAACGAAGCTCCTTAAAGATGGGAATAAAATGCGTTGATCTTTCGCTGGAATCCAATACCTACGAGATCACACTCATTGAGTTAGAGACATTAGACTCCAATGAGATAAGATATGACCCCTCGGGATAATAAATCTACAAATGGATTGAAAATACTCAACGGTACTTGGGATCCTATATTTTATTTGAATGAGAGTAATCTATTTTACAAACCACACTATTACTAATTTTTTCCAAAATGACACCTGGAGTATAAATTCGAACTCTTTTTAGAAAAATCAAGTATAATATCTTCAAAAAGAAAATTAATTCTGCAACTTTGATCATTTAGATGCATGACATAGATATTTATCATGCAAAGTAAGTTCTTCTGCAACTTGATTTCGACTAAATGTATGTTGTAATTTTCTTTGACAATAATGGGAGCCGGAAAATGGCACTGTTTTGTGAAGACGTTGGTATTTTTCCAGAATAAACAAAGAAAAAAGGTTTTTACACTTTACACATATGATGTTCTCAGGTCTGAAATAGAAAATAGATTTATACGTTAGGAATTCTTCGAAGGGAGTGTGTACATATAAGGTAACATGTACTTATAAAAGAGTTTTATAAAAAGAGATAAATATACAAGCCCCTGTACCGGAGTAAGGATTCAGTATAGCTGTAGGGTAACGAGAATCATACGAATAGTCAAGCAATGATTATTCGTGAGCGATGTTATTGACGCGTAGCAATCATAAGAACGAGTTCGTAATCCGAATTTTGTGACATGACCATTCCAATTGAAATGCGATATATTGGCATTCCAACCCGTTGAGTACGAATTTTTTTCATGGTCTAAACGTCTTCTAACATTGCCTTACGTGTGAAGCACATCTCGTTCTTTATACTTGATTCGAATATTTAAATCGGAATCAAACCTTGTTAGTGTACCACCCATTCCTTGGTATACTCGTCTTATGTGCGTCGAGTGGAATGTCGACAGCATATTTTTCCGTGAGCCTTATTATGGGCATGTCAGATAGCCAAATCTTATTAGACTAATTAAAGAGACCCAAAAATAAGCCTAGAGAAATATATATATATATATATATATATATATACACACACACATATATACACATTTGGTGAATTCAAGGAAATATATGAATTCAGTATTTTAAAATGAACACATTATTTAGCAATTTTGACAAAACAAGTATTTCCGTTCTTCAATATATGGTACTTTGAGAAAAGAAAATCATTATTATATTCTAATTGAGAAATTTTAACTATTTATAAAAATATAGTATTTTTATTTCTAAAAGGTAAGTACGGTTCGGGTGATTAGGTACAAGATATAAAAGTTCTGATGTTTCCAAAGAAAAATGGTGGGTGTCTTAAAAGGAAGGATTTTTTTTTTTGGATATTTTACTAAATGGTGATTTCGATTTTTTCATAATAAATAAAAGAACGAGGTAATGGTTTTTAATCTTTTAAGTAAAGGAAAAATATTGTAGTGATTCTATTCAAGAACGACACTCTTGAATAAAGAGTTGATTATTATGCAAGGAATATATTTTTTCATTTTAGAAGAAAGGTTGATATTGAAATGTTTATTGATGTCGTAAGCTTAAGGTATTGCATTTTATGTCGCGGGTAAATCTCGATATTATGTAATTTGAATAAAAGTGAGAGTTCTAAATTATGAAAATGTAATGTGTTGATTTTTAATCAATAAATAGAACAGCCATAATTATAATAACGGCCGCTATGTATAACGGCTGACCGACTTTGGGAACCACGGAACCGCCATAACTATAACGGCCTCTAAGAAGCCCTTGTAACACCCGATAGGGCCACCGACTTAAGGTCGGCTTAATGCATATATACATATAAGATCTCGAGGGTACTTCTTTCGAAACATGACACGTAAACCAAAAAGAAAGGATAGAATAATTTATAGGAATGAGTCCAACCAAGCATACTCGTTGCTAGGAACATATTAGATACTTAGAAGCACTGGCACAATTTCATCGGGACACAAATGAGGCTGCACAGAAAGAGGCTGCACGGGAACGCGAGCGTGTCATGCATCTAGAAGCCCAACTAGCTACGATGCAGCAAGCCCTTCAGGAAAGAGAGACCTGGTATAACCAGGCAAAGGAGGTCTTTCAAGATCAGCTCCACCAAGAAAGGGCGATGATACAAGCCAGCGCGAAAGAAATTCTCGCCATCCTCCCGTCTGTCCCGGCTCCGATAATGGAACGCGAGGCCGTAGAAGTTGAAGAAGACCCCGAAGAATAAATTGAGGAAGACCCTGTCGTAATTAACCCATAAAGCATGTCTAACAAGGCATACCATGGGTACCGCAGACGTAGATGTAAATATTTTCATAGGTTGTCACTAAAGATATATCAATATAATGTTCTCACCGTTTTATAGCGATATGATATTTCTGCTTAAAATAAGATTACTTATGGACATGACCAAGGTTATAGTGCACTGGACATTTCTGCGAGTGCACGATGAATTATAATCCTAATATGTTTCAACAACCTCTGTTCTGCTCCAAGTTTCAAGGACGAAACTTCTTTTTATGGGGAAGGGTGTGATATCCCATAGTAACTAAACCGAGTGATTTTATATTTTGTGAACTGTCGAATAAATTTATTTATTATGTCAGGGTTGAGAACTATATCACCCCGTGTTGTTTAGAGTAACGTACCTAAATTTCTGTAATTCCGGAGTGTTACTATATATTTTATATATAATAATTTATACATTACCGTCTTATCGATGAATAGTCGAGATGGGAAATGGAGATAATAATAATAATAACTATAATGATGAATATACATAGATATGGTTAAACCATTACTATAAATATGATACAACACATGTCTATATATATATATATATATATATATATATATGTTTCAGGAGAAACTCAAAAGACTGTAAATAGAGTCAATCAATTGCATTCATAACACTGATAGAGGGGCCTTTATATAGGCATTACAATGAGAGTCCTTCCATACATAGGATTCCTAGATAAGGTAAGACATCAAATAGGATCCTACTACCTCTAGAAGGATCTAGAACCTTCCATCTATCTATCTACAATCAGTATTAGGTACGACATAACGGGAATAATAATTCCCGGAACACTCCCCCTGTGTCGAGCACTAATACAACAATGGTGCAGAAGATATTGCCTTCGTAAAAACCTAATCCAAGCCAAAACAAAACTCCATGGGAAAAATAAAGACTTGATGAGGAAAAGAATGCAACGCACCAAGATAACATCATGTATACTCCCCCTGATGTATACATAACGACTCCCCCTGATGAGTATCCCAAATCATAGGAGTCAGATGCCAATTTTCCCTCACAACTATACCAAGGAAAAACCCAGTGGGAAAAATACCTCTTGGTCTAAGTTGAACAGAAGTACAACGCATCATTGTATGGATGTTCTCATAGGTCGCCTCGTTAAAAACCAAAGCTCTATTGAAGTTGACTCAGCAAATTACCGGACATATACTATCCTACTTTGCAACAATAGTCATATGTCACTCAACATGATGGATGTGATCAAATGGTTGGTTTCCTTTGGAAGTAGACACAAACCTTTCCAATGGCACCAATTTCACCATTTTCCATCAAGTGAGCTGCCATGTAGGTCATATGGGAGATAGACCAATACATTCTGGGCAAATTCGGGTATCGATTTTCAAGTGTCCTTTTACTGAGATAAAGCGAGCTTCAAGCTTCTTGTCAATCACAGACATTGCGTGAGCGCATCCTAGGCCATCATCACAGTGGCTTTACCGGATTATTGCGAATGAGTACATCGAGTCAAACATGAGTACATAATACCGTACTTTTCTCTTAAGACTGCATCATCACTTAAGTGAGCCAAGTCTTATTATGACTTCGACTAATCATCGGGAATCATATAGGCATTACTTTATCGTCTCTTAGGGAAACCGTCCCTTAGATTGCCTTAAACCAATTGATGAATACGCATCATCAAGTGTTCCCAAGATCCTTTCATTCTTAACTTTGGATTTAGCGGAATCTCTTAGTCTCACAAGAGTACATCACTATAAACCCTTAGTTTTACACGCAAAAGCTTCATATCTCTTCCAAATCAAGTATATACTAGTATGCGTTCCCGACAATCACTTGTCGACGCGCTCCGTGGTCAGGAGCCACTTGATTTGAGTCTGATCCACCACGAGATCCTTCCATCACTTAACTTAGTTCCCCACTAAGATAAGATTTAACCACAAGCTGCATGTCAGTTTTTGGGAAACTATCTAACTGAAAAGATAGTGGATGCTATAACATCCATTATGATAGCACAACTAAGTTTCGTGTCATCGTAGTCGATTCCAGTGCGTTCATGAGAAACCTCACGCCATGAGGTGAGTTTAACTCCTTCTCTCACTCGCCTTAACAAAGTATATGGATAGATATTATCTTTGGAGTGTCGGCACCACTTCAACAAAGGGCTATCACTTTGTTTATACTGAAATCGCAATGTTTCCATTTTAGGCCAAGGATACAACGTTGTAGATTTTCAATGAAGTATGGTTCGATTAAACTCACATTCCACGTCCTCATGTACCGGCTTTATTCATAGAGTACTCTTTATGGATTGGCATTCATTGAGGCGTCCCCCAATGATGACTATAATCCAGAATCACATGAGACGGATGAGTTCATTTGATCATATGATCAAGTTTCATGTACCAAGCTCGCATACATTCTTAGAGAGAGTATTGATCGAACCAAGTGGTATCCCAATACTCTATGAGATCCACGGCCTAGTAACACCATCTACCACAATTTGTGGTGTTACCATATCACCATTTATAGGTGACGAACGTCCATGACCGGACACAATCCTTGCAGACATGTTAGCAACATGTATTTAATCTCGTCACTTTAGGGAACTTGGTGAGGCACAGTAGGGACAAACTACGAAAATTCCAAGTCGTTCTACTCGAACATGATCGTTCGCATCTCCCCCTAACGACGGGAAGACTGGCTCATCAAAGTGACTTACGAGATCGTCTGCCAAGGTATATTTTAAGCGGACTATGAGTGAAAGCGCATGTCATATTCATCATTTATAACCCATCATAATGCGTTGTGGTGACGCACTTTTGGCACATGAACATGTGGATGATAAAGGTTTTCAGTGTTAACGCAATCCAGTTAACAAAATGCATACTGTTACACTAAGAATTTGAATGATGATAGGTATAGGTGAATATGACATGTTGACCTATGCTACATAACCGTAGCTACTGGTCTTGAGAATCCAACAAAACCGCCACCATGCACCACTGGGATCGAACATGAAGAAACGATTGAACCGATGATAGGCCATTGGTTTTATCGAACCTCTAGTGCTTTCTTGAAGAGTTCACTCCCTTCACTATCCCCAAACACCTTAAAATTTCATGAGCATGTATAAACGGGTGTTTAGGATTCCAAAACCATCAACCTTGTGGTCAGAAATCGGTCGAAATGTCATCGAACTAGTTGATAGGACGGCTAGTGGTATGTGAAAACTTCATTTAAGTGGTTCACCTCCTTCCAAGTCTCTAAATAGCATCAAAATTTGTGAGAAGGTAGCCTTGGATGTTAGGAAGTACTTGTTAAAATTTCACTTTAAGACTTGATCTAAAAAGTGGGTGAACCGACCTTTACAATGACTGGTCCGCAAGTTGGACAACCATAACTCAGGTTTCATCAACTTATCAATCATTGTCAAAGAAACAACATAACATATAAATGTTATCACTTGAGTACGACCATTTGTGAACACCATCATAGCATCATAAGCCACTCGGGCTAATACTTATGATCATGTATGTATAAGGACTCGGTGAAAAGGGAGGACTCAGCATCATGCTTATGCGAGTCACTATATTATTCTCTTTAGCATAGGAGGGTGTCATCTCCTAATCGTGCCAAAGAATAGGCTTTAATCAATGAACATGGCTAAGAAGGATCATTGGGGGGAGGGGGGGTCTTTGGCGTCACATATGTTTATGAAAACAAGACGCAGATGACATAAATATCATCATCGGTCATGAGCCCTGCTCTCGACTCCACCAACGTACTTTGGTGTCTTTGATCTAACTAGTTTCTTTGTTCAAAGAAAATGATATCCATGACAATACCGTGGAATATGGATCATCAAATTGTCCAAACTCCGGACTATTAAAGCCTAAATGTGTCAATGTCCCAATACATCTTCTGGTTACACAAACCGATGCAAGCCGGACCATATTGACTCATGAATATTTTTCCTTTCACATATTCAATACAAGTGATGCATAAGATTTTATTCTCACAAATCACAATGAGATGCTATGAGTAATACACTTTGACATATATGTCATCGAGTCATACATGGTTCAATTTTTACGGAACATATGTGACTAGAAAACGCCATTCGGTATTCAACAACTTGAGTATTATACCACTCATTGATTGTGATGACTTAGTCATCACAGTCATAATGGATTTATACACCGAAATCCAAAAATATCGTGTTCCTTGAAAATAGCTTAATACGCACTCAATTTCGCTTGCAAAATTTTACAAACATGAGCATAGCGAACACTCTAACAACATAGAGATTTTATACGAGATACGATCAAAATGATCTATCATATTGAGTGCATAACATGGCAAGGTTATATGCCTAAGGGGCAAAATTACGACACAAGCATGGTGTAACACTACCATGCACACGCTCGACCTTCTTATAAGGGTGCGTATTTTGGGCTTCCCCAAAGAAACTGTTTTTCAACATTTGAAAGATGATAGTTTAGCGTACAACGCGTACTAAAAAATGCATCATCTATGGCAAATTCGGCCAAAAAGAGGTTGAAAAATATGTGTCATAAGACCACTTGCAAATTCAAGATGGGAACCAAGTTGGTTGGAACAAAAGTTAGCACAATCGCTGGAAATAAAATTCCGCGCAGCTTGACCTTTGTTCACTAAAACAGCGATAACTCCATTGTTAGGAAGGCTATGGACGAACGATTAGATGTTCTGGAAACTAGACTTCCGCATCTTTCTATCCATATATTGTGCACCACACGTATCATTAAACTCAGATCACAGTGCATGTTTTGATTGGCTGTTTAGTATTTCCCAAGTTTAGTGAGAAAACAAGGTTGAGACCATATCCAATGGCATAAGTGTTGATGCAAAAACATGGCAATGACAGCCATAGGTGCGTTTAAACTCAGCAGGGTGTTCGATTTCTTATCTAGACTAATGATCCTTTCGGTAACTCCAACTTGGTAGACTTGTAGAGAAAGTAGGAATGTCGGTACAGCTAAGCCTGTTTAAAAACCACTGATTCCGTTTGAACTTTCAAAGCATAAACAAATACCAAGGAGGATGCGCCTAGTCATGATCAAAAGTGTAGACAAAATCCACCAAAGTGCATCAAATCAACCAAGTATTTTAATTCTCAATTTGCAAGTATACGTCATAATTGCCATGTTATATAGATACAACGCGGTGCATCATAATTAAGCATCTTGAACCATGAGACAATGAATATGCCATAACCAACTCGTCTTGACCATCCAATAAGATCGACTAAACATAGTCAAATGTATAAGGCACATGCCTTTACAAATACTCGGAAAAGTATTCGGACCTATAGTCATACGAACTATAATCGAGGTCAACGAATTCATGTATTTACCGCAATATGCCATTGCTTTACATGTTGAAATTCATGAGAATTACTCGTACATTCTTTCATATATCATATTATAAGGAGACGGTGCATGACTACACCCACATACAATATTTTATTTTACTAGGATGAAAGATGGAGTTTTCCAAGTATGGGATTGGGTCAAGACCAACGTGGTGGTCACTCAATTCAACGTGACAAATCCGTCACAAATCGATTTTAACCACGACATATCCGTCGCAATCGATGTTTGTCCCATTTGTACGTCACAATTCCGTGACTAATCATGAACAAGTCATAACTTTACCGTTACCGACAATATTCATTTTATTCAATTGTTGGTTTAAAATCGACAAAACGGCGACGTCAAATCGCACCCAAAACATGGTGTATGCAACAACCACAAATATCGACTTTCAACAATTATCTGTGACTCCCCCAGGACCGTCACACAGTTTATTTCGACATACGAGAGTGATACCACCTCTCATAGTCTCATCCACCGCAAAGTAGAGTGGGAGATAAAGAACCCAATTCTCCAATTCCCAAAAAAAAAAATCCCAAAAGAGAGAAATTGAAAAACGGGAACTTTAATAAAATCTTACGGGTACTTGGTTCCATATATTTGCTTTGATCCTTGAACGGGAGGTTCTCTCCATATGAGCAACATATTTTCATGATACTCGGTTCCATATTTACTTTGATCCTTGAACGGGATAATAAATATGGCTTTTCTTCATAGCATGCACATCATCATGAGCGACGTATTTTCCTATATACACGTAAAATATAAACATGGTAAGATTCATAAGTGTACAAATTAATGAACAAATGAATCATTAAGTAGAAAAAAATGGAGAGTTGAGAAACGCCCGGATAGGGCTACTGGGCTCGATAATTCGGCCAAAAAAGGACTCGAGCGCGGCGATGCAGCAGCTCGGAATTGGATGAGGTCGGATCTCCAAATTTCCTCGTAAAAATCTGCTTCTGTTCGGCAGTAGATTCAGTAATCGATATTACTCAGACTCCGATCTCCACCGTTGAATATACAGATATTTGTGTTGGGAAGATGCTACCAAAATTTCACACTGATCTGACGGTTAACGAATCGGGAAACATGATTTTAGTATGATTGCACTGTGCAGAAAATTTAAGCGCGAAAAATTCTCGTCTCTCGATTTTTTTTCTTTCGTTGGACGATCCGACGGTGCTTCGATCAGATCGGGTCGGATCAATTCAGCAACCAGATTAACTCAGCAATTTGGGTCAGCAATCGGGTTTGTCCTTCTGGATCGCCAGTCAGGTTCGGGAGCTGGATGAGCGAGCTGCAATTGGCCCGGGGCTTCACAACGGGAATTAGGATTGGATCCTCTGTCAGATCCAGCCTTCTTCAAAACGATTACGTCTTCCTTCAGTACTATCCTGTGTGTGGCTAAGAATCAGATCCAGGCTTCAATTCACAGCAAGATTTTATCGAATTGTTTGAATCCTCTGTCCAGAAACAGAGATCTTCGCACAAGGTGTTCTTGGACGCGCCTCCTATTGATTGGGTTTCGGTGAGTGTCGATGCGGCTGAGGGTTGCTCCTTGCGACGAAAATTAGGGTTTGGCCGAAAAAAAATCCGATTTTCCACTTTTTTTTCGGGATTTTCTGAAAAAAACGGGAGAAAAAAATTTCTTGCTCAGTTGAGGACTACGTGCTGATAACGTGTTTCAGGAGAAAGTAAAAAGACTGTAAATAGAGTCAATCAATTGCATTCATAATACTGATAGAGGGGCCTTTATATAGGCATTACAATGAGAGTCCTTCCATACATAGGATTCCTATATAAGGTAAGACATCAAATAGGATCCTACTACCTCTAGAAGGATCTAGAACCTTCCATCTATGTATCTACAATCAGTATTAGGTAAGACACATCACGGGAATAATAATTTCCGGAACAAAAAAAAAAAATATATATATATATATACACACACACACGTTATGATAACATATGTGATAACATTGAGTAGGAAATAATAATGATCGTGATAATAGTTGTAATACCCGAGATCTTTATTCCGGATTCGTTGGGTTTTCTGGGTTTTATCGGATTGTCATGGTCCTCATCGTAGGAATTTCGTGCCATGTTTGGTTGTAACTTGTTGGGACATGTTTTTGGAGGCATTTCGGATCACTTTGTGAGTTTTTGAGTTTTTGTGGTGTAGCGCACGCTAATGCTTGAAGCATAGCGCATGCTACTGCGTGGTGTTTAGCGCACGCTACTGAATGTGTAGCGTACGCTAATCGGCGATCAGAGGCGCCCAAAGAGCTACCGGATCGACTAGAGCTTTGTTAGCGCACGCTAAGGCCGATGGCTAGCGCACGCTATCGACCGCTTAGCGCACGCTCTCTTCTTTCTAGCGCACGCTACCCGTAGGTGCGCCTCGTCTGTGGCCACTGCATCGTTTTGTGACCTGCTAGCGCGCTACGGCCGCTGGCTAGCGCACGCTAACTATGTTATAGGCGGTTTCTCCGAGCGTTGACCCGTTAGCGCACGCTAATGCAGGTGATTAGCGCACGCTAATAACGGCCCAAAGATAAACATCGACAAAGAACATTAAGTCGTCATTTCCCACTTTTCTTCATCCCTTCCGACGGGAGTGAGATCCAGAGGTAGTAGACCGATCTTTTCTTCTAGCTTCATCTTTGAGCGGATTTGTAGATGTTTAACAACATCTAATCGTCTTCTTGGTCCAAATCAAGGTAATCTCTTGTTAGAACCCTATTTTCTTAAATTTGGGGTTTTTGCTTGGATTTGTGATTCTTAACCGATCTCATCCGATCGGTTATTTGTTCTTGTTTGTCTTGACCGTAATCTTCAGATTTTGTTAACCGTTCATCGATTTTTATCGCCCGGATCAACGATTCTTGATTTCTTTGAGAATACTTAGATCCTTGTCGTTTTTAGGATCGTTTCGGATTTCAATTAGTGTTATTGATTTGTGGTGATGCTATTTTCGTAGTATTCGTGGGTTGTCGAAGTCTTGATCGTTTTTGGAGGTTCGATGGTTTCCCGATCGTGCCCGTTCGTCGTTTCGTCGCTCGTGATATCGAGGCAAGTATCTTGTCCATACGTTTCATGTTTCGTAGGCGTAATTAATGGTAAAGGAATTGTATAAACCCAATGTTTAATGAACGTAAAAAGGGATCGGTATATTCTCGATAAATGTTGTCTTTCAACGATAATTTATGTATTTCGTGAATATATGTGTTCTCGGAATATGTGTGTTGGATTTGTATGTTGAAAAGATGATATGATCACTTTGAATGAGTTTATTAGACCGTAATCCTTTGCCGGGGATTACGTAATGTTATGTGTACTTGTTCGTTAAGAATGTATTACGCGGGATATTAGTTGTTACTCCTTTGAAAGGAGGTTGTGATGTTTAAGTGTTGCTTGGCTTGATGTTCTGCTCATTGTTATGTGACTGCTGAAAGTGATGTGCCTCCGGGTAGGATTGTTGAATCTCCGGGATCCATACTTGCTAGTATGGGTCGGGCGTGATCGTAGGGTTATCCAATCCGGGTATGTCTTGCGGGGACTCCGAGGTTCGGGGCTTGCTAGCCCGATGCCGAGATAACTTGTGGGGGTTATCATCGGGTATGTCTTGCGGGGACTCCGAGGTTCGTGGCTTGTTAGCCCGATGCCGGGATAACTTATGGTTGTGGTTTGGAATGGTTCTGTGACTGTTGTCATGAGGACATGTGATTTGGTATGGGTTCCTATTGGATTATTCACTCGGGTATGTTCTACGGGAGCATCTGAGGTTCGTGGCTTGTTAGCACGGGACGCGAATAATCCTTAGGAACATGTGTTATGTTATTCGGGTCGTGGACCTGTGGCTTATGATTCGGGTCTTGGACCCCGTGTGTTGTGAATCGGGTTGTGAAACCGCGTTTTATTATTGGAATCGTATTTTGGAAAGATGATTTTGGGCCGTGTCCCCAAGTGTTTTCGAAAGACTTGAGAATTCCTTATTTCCAAATGTTTTCAAACTCCCGAGACCGTAAAATATTTTGTGTGAGATACATGGTTCTATTCCTACCTTTTATAAATCAAACTGCTTTTGATTAAGTGTTTTATCTCGGAAATATATTCAAGATATTATATTCTTGAAGCACGTTATGTATGGCTTGTACTTTTGGTTTTATACTTGCACTAGCAAAACAAAGGAGTTTGCTAACCCCAGTATTCGGGGTGGATGTCTCATCTGGCCCGTGTACTTGCAGGTAGCTGGGGAGCGAATCACAGGATCGATACGAAGGATGATGGGAAACGAAGATACTAATCACGTGAAGACCAATTATAGAGTATTTGGTAGAGTCGTGTTGATTATTCCTCCGATGTGTTATTTTATCGAATTATGGAAGTGATATTGTATTCTAGCCCCTGCGTGGGTATGTGTTATGGGCAAGGATCTTGTATGTATTGTTCTGTGTGTTGTGATATAAGACCATATCGGTCTAATGGTCCTTTATGTAGCCATGTCGGCATGTGAAGTGATGCATTGTTTTGTATTTAGCCTGGTAGATCCTCGCGGAGAGGGTCTGCGGCGCTGTAATATTCCCGAGTGGTTTGGGGGTGTTACAGAATATGGTATCGGAGCTTAGGTTGAGGAAACCTAGGCTGTCGGGTTGAGTTGTGTGTTGTCGGGTCTTGTCTTGTCAGATTTGGTCTGACTGAGTGGTGTCGCGACGCGTCGTCTGAGTTGTCGGTCGTGATTAGTATCGAGGTGCAACCATCATCTTCGTGCGATCTGTGGATGTAAGTCTCCCTACCTTGTTGTGTCTCGTATTATACGAGTTTGTGTGATTCTGTGTTATTATGTGGAGTTTAATTATGCCTCGTGAATACTTACTCCATACTTGTTTGATTCTCGTATTGTGTTGGAACAAAGAGTAGTACCGGTATGCATGTATATATGTATACATCCTTGTGTGAAATCGTTGTTTTTGCAGGGGTGATGTTTTGGATTGATTACTCAATAAAAGTTTATCAATGTGGTATTTTAAATTTCAAATGTTTTGGGGAAGTCACGTAAATTCTATTTAAAAACATCCTTCGAGGAGGAAAAATGATTTAATTTTCGTATGATGACCTCGAGACCAAAGATTTTGAGAATTCAAACTACATATATTATATTTTCATCTTGCATTGAAAATTTTCAAAATTTGATTTTTAAATGCTTAAACGAGGTCTATCAATAGATTACTTGAGACGTGACTTTCGCCTTCAACTTTTCGACTAAACGATATGTAGTGAGAATATAAATTGTTGGTGTTGGGATTCGTATGTTGTTGTTTATTTGTAACCTTCGGCTTTTGGCATTATTTGGTCTATGTTTATGAATGTGTTGCTGGATGAGAATAGCTAGCGCGCGCTAACGTGGCATGGCTAGCGCACGCTAAGTCTCTGTTAAATCATACCCTAAACGGTCTGAGCAGAAGCTCGGAAACTACGTTCTGGCCGTAAGTCTAACTTTTGTGATTGTTAGGCTAACCATTTTTGACCGTACTCTATGTGTTGTTCAGGAATAACAATTGTTGTATGGTTATGTGTAACTTGAACTGTGTTCATGTCCGCTGCGTGTGTAAAGTCCAAGATGACTTTTTGGGTACTTTTACCAAATAGTGTGTGTTTCAAAATGACCTTTCGGGTTTGTAAATTTGAATTATTTCGTTGACCCTTTTTTCTAACTCTTTTGTCGGGTGACTTAACATATATTTTGAAACTATTGAGTTTCCGCGTCTACGCCTTGTAATTTCAAATGGTATTTGGTATTTGAAAAAATGACTTTTGGGGAGTATTTGGAAAGTATTACCGTCATCGGCCTTTCTGGCATTTTGGAACGTTTTCGAAAATGGTTTTCAACTTGGTGAGTTCCGCGGAAACCGCATGTAAAGTGATTTTGATATAATGGATGATTTCAATTCCATTGCATTTATAAATCGCATAACAACGGCATTATAAATGAAGATTTTGGTATAATAGTTTGTATATTGTGCTCTATTTGCCGGAATTAAATGGTAATATGTATATGATTTAATGATGTTGGATTAAAGACAGAGACTTGAATATCTTGCTATGTGTTATGATCTTTCTTTACCCTAAGTTGTTGTTTGTTAGTATGCCGAGGGGCAGAGGTCGTGGTCGTAACAGTGGCGCTGATGGCCATGGGGATCAGATGCGGAATCGAGAGAACGCCACTGGGAATGATTTTAGTTTGGGTGTTGCTACTATATTGCAACAAGTAGCGACTCAGATGACTCAGTTGACCCAGGTGGTTCAACGTAGCATTGACGCGAGTCAGAATGTTGGTGTAAATCAATGGCTTCGCGAGGTAGTTCGTATGAATACCCCTCGATTCGCGGTCTTTGGATGCGTTGGCAGGATGGTTGGATTTTCCAAATGGGAAAGATTTTCGAGGTCATCGGATGTCTGAAGAGCAGAAGGTACCTATCGCCGCACCTTCTCGACAAAGATGCCGCTAATTGGTGGGAAGTCATAAACCTCGTGATCGTGATGTCACATGGGCGGAGTTCCAAGCACTTATGTAAGCTGAGTTCTGTCCGAAACCGATTAGAGAGCAGAGGATTCGCGAATTCTACTTGGCAGAACCGCAAGATATATCGGTGTCGCAGGCTATCATCGATTATAGCAAACAACTCAGTTATGTGCGAGATCGGGTGAGAACCGAGGAAGAGAGGATCCTTCACTTTGACAGACGGATGAAGCCGGATATTCGCGTGTATATGTCGGGATTCAATTGCACCTCGTTGAGGGACTATCAAGATCGAGCATTAGCTCGTGAACTAGCTTCATTATCGTCGGAGCGTGTGCCCGAGTCGAAGAAACAGAGGGAGTTCGATGATCGCGTGAGCAGTGCAGGAGTCGGTGTTTCCAATTTGCAACGTAGTAGTCTTTCCGCTGTAAAGCTCCATCGCTCGATGCGTGGAACTGGGAGTTCCAAGTCCTCTGTTCTGACTCCTGGTAAAGCCAGGAGATGTTTTAACTGTAATGTGGCGGGACATGTTCGTGCACATTGTCCTTCCCCACCAGTAACGTGTTACAGGTGCGGACTCGAGGGACACCGGGTTCAGTTTTGCGAGATGGTTACCGAGCATTCCGAGGCAGGGACTTGAACTTTGATATCAGGATCGACTCCGAGTAGTCCCGGAGGGGCGTGGTCTATCAGTTGCATGTTGAATTATTTCCCTTGCTTTGTTGTTTTGAAATTCAGAGATTGACTTCTTTGATTTGAAGTGGATCGGATTTTGAACTCTGTACTCTCGACTCTGTCGAATCATTTATATTCGTTGATATTGTCTGATCTTGTCCTGTCTTGTGCTTTTATTGATCGAACGAGTTGTGGTATTGTTTCAGAATAACCCGTTTGTCGTTATGACTCCAAATTGCTATTCCCTTTCCTGTGGATCTTATGTGAATGCACATCTTGTTGCCTTCACCGGACCGTATATTATCTCTAGTCGAGATGTGAACTTTGGGGTTGTTGTTTGAGTATTATTGTTCGTCGTGATTCGAACATGATTGATCGACTGTTGTTGTCTCGATCGTTGTAACTCAATCGTTTGATGGTTCAGTTTTTGCTGATCTCGTTTCGTAATTGTTGAGCGTTAGGACTCCTTCGTAATTTACTTAAGTTCAGGAAATCTGTTTTGTGTTCGATCTTCCAACCCTTGGGCTGTGGAATTTCATAATGGTTCAGCGTATAGCTCGTGTTTTGGTTGATGTACCGTTGAATTGTTCAACCGTATTGATTTTGTTCGTCGTGTTTTGTTATTTCGGTAACGGATATCGTGTGTTATCTGAATTTGTTTTGCGTCGTTCGTTCCATGTTTCAAGTTTCGAGGACGAAACTTCTTTTAAGAGGGGTAGAATGTAATACCCGAGATCTTTATTCCGGATTCGTTGGGTTTTCTGGGTTTTATCGGATTGTCATGGTCCTCATCGTAGGAATTTCGTGCCATGTTTGGTTGTAACTTGTTGGGACATGTTTTTGGAGGCATTTCGGATCACTTTGTGAGTTTTTGAGTTTTTGTGGTGTAGCGCACGCTAATGCTTGAAGCATAGCGCACGCCATCGCGTGGTGTTTATCGCACGCCATCAATGTGTAGCGTACGCTAATCGCGCTTCAGAGGCCCAAAGAGCTACCGGATCGGGATCGAGCTTTGTTAGCGCACGCTAAGGCCGATGGCTAGCGCACGCTATCGACCGCTTAGCGCACGCTCTCTCTTCTTTCTAGCGCACGCTACCGGTAGGTGCGCCTGTCATGTGGGCTACTGGATCGTTTTGTGACCCGTTAGCGCGCGCTACGGTGTTGGCTAGCGCACGCTAACTATGTTATAGGCGGTTTCTCCGAGCGTTGACCGTTAGCGCACGCTAATGCAGGTAATTAGCGCACGCTAATAATCGCCCAAAGATAAATACCGACAAAGAACATTAAGTCGTCATTTCCCACTTTTCTTCATCCCTTCCGACGGGAGTGAGATCCAGAGGCGAGTAGGACCGATCTTTTTCTTCTAGCTTCATCTTTGAGCGGATTTGTAGATGTTTAACAACATCTAATCGTCTTCTTGGTCCAAATCAAGGTAATCTCTTGTTAGAACCCTATTTTCTTAAATTTGGGGTTTTTGCTTGGATTTGTGATTCTTAACCGATCTCATCCGATCGGTTATTTGTTCTTGTTTGTCTTGACCGTAATCTTCAGATTTTGTTAACCGTTCATCGATTTTTATCGCCCGGATCAACGATTCTTGATTTCTTTGAGAATACTTAGATCCTTGTCGTTTTTAGGATCGTTTCGGATTTCGATTAGTGTTATTGATTTGTGGTGATGCTATTTTCGTAGTATTCGTGGGTTGTCGAAGTCTTGATCGTTTTTGGAGGTCCGAAGGTTTCCCGATCGTGCCCGTTCGTCGTTTCGTCGCTCGTGATATCGAGGCAAGTATCTTGTCCATACGTTTCATGTTTCTTAGGCGTAATTAATGGTAAAGGAATTCGTGCGAAACCCAATGTTTAATGAACGTAAAAAAGGATCGGTATATTCTCGATAAATGTTGTCTTTCAACGATAATTTATGTATTTCGTGAATATATGTGTTCTCGGAATATGTGTGTTGGATTTGTATGTTGAAAAGATGATATGATCACTTTGAATGAGTTTATTAGACCGTAATCCTTTGCCGGGGATTACGTAATGTTATGTGTACTTGTTCGTTAAGAATGTATTACGCGGGATATTAGTTGTTACTCCTTTGAAAGGAGGTTGTGATGTTTAAGTGTTGCTTGGCTTGATGTTCTGCTCATTGTTATGTGACTGCTGAAAGTGATGTGCCTCCGGGTAGGATTGTTGAATCTCCGGGATCCATACTTTTTTTTTTTTTTTTTTTTTTTTTTTTTAAAAAAAAAAAATTGCTCTAATAATGCGAAAATCAAGTTGAGGGTGGACGAGGCCCTCTACACGCCCGAAAGATTGAGGGAGGACAAACCCCTCAACAAGTCGCAAAACGAAAATCACATGAAAATAAGAGGAGCCGACCCTCAAACAAGGCTAGAGTTGCTTGGAATCACCCAAAATTACTGAATTATACATAAAATTTTCTGCTCCTAATATACGGGTAAGCAATTTTATCCAGTTTAATGAGACCGCGGATTTTCCCATTAATATTGGAGATATCATGAAGATGGAAGTCTTGACGATCACACCCTTGATTCGCTAATAAATCAGCGACGGCATTACCCTCCCGAAAAATATGAGAGAAATGAATTTCCAATTTCTCCATGAAAGCACGAATTTTAAAAATGAGACCTTGGAGTTGCCAATGGCAAGAGGATGAATGCTCGATCAAATGAAGCGCAACCTTCGAATCTACTTCCACCCATACTTTGACAAAGTTGTGATCAAAACAAAAATCGAGCCCTCTCCAAATAGCATAGATTTCCGCGAAATTATTAGTTTGGACCCCAAGATATTCCGAAAACATGAGGAGAGGATTGCCAAGATAATCCCTAACAACCCCCCCCGCAGCCGCATCGCCCGGGCTGCCCTTCGCGGCACCGTCCGTATTCAGTTTCCACCAGCCCCTGTTAGGCCTCATCCATCGAACCGTCATAATTTTGTAGCGCGGGCCCGGGCTCCATACTTGCTAGTATGGGTCGGGCGTGATCGTAGGGTTATCCAATCCGAGTATGTCTTGCGGGGACTCCGAGGTTCGGGGCTTGCTAGCCCGATGCCGAGATAACTTGTGGGGGTTATCATCGGGTATGTCTTGCGGGGACTCCGAGGTTCGTGGCTTGTTAGCCCGATGTCGGAATAACTTATGGTTGTGGTTTGGAATGGTTCTGTGACTGTTGTCACGAGGACATGTGATTTGGTATGGGTTCCTATTGGATTATTCACTCGGGCATGTTCTACGGGAGCATCTGAGGTTCGTGGCTTGTTAGCACGGGACGCGAATAATCCTTAGGAACATGTGTTATGTTATTCGGGTCGTGGACCTGTGGCTTATGATTCGGGTCTTGGACCCCGTGTGTTGTGAATCGGGTTGTGAAACCGCGTTTTATTATTGGAATCGTATTTTGGAAAGATGATTTTGGTCCGTGTCCCCAAGTGTTTTCGAAAGACTTGAGAATTCCTTATTTCCAAATGTTTTCAAACTCCCGAGACCGTAAAATATTTTGTGTGAGATACATGGTTCTATTCCTACCTTTTATAAATCAAACTGTTTTGATTAAGTGTTTTATCTCGGGAAATATATTCAAGATATTATATTCTTGAAGCACGTTATGTATGGCTTGTACTTTTGGTTTTATACTTGCACTAGCAAAACAGTGGAGTTTGCTAACCCCAGTATTCGGGGTGGATGTCTGTATCAAGGCCCGTGTACTTGCAGGTAGCTGGGGAGCGAATCACAGGATCGATACGAAGGATGATGGGAAACGAAGATACTAATCACGTGAAGACCAATTATAGAGTATTTGGTAGAGTCGTGTTGATTATTCCTCCGATGTGTTATTTTATCGAATTATGGAAGTGATATTGTATTCTAGCCCCTGCGTGGGTATGTGTTCTGGGCAAGGATCTTGTATGTATTGTTCTGTGTGTTGTGATATAAGACCATATCGGTCTAATGGTCCTTTATGTAGCCATGTCGGCATGTGAAGTGATGCATTGTTTTGTATTTAGCCTGGTAGATCCTCGCGGAGAGGGTCTGCGGCGCTGTAATATTCCCGAGTGGTTTGGGGGTGTTACAATAGTAATTAAAGATTCTTGTTGTTGTAATATATTAGCAAAATAATATTTTTATGGGTTAACTGGGTAAGGGTATTACTGCTTGCTAATAATTAAAGAACTGAATCGAATCAATTGAATCAATGGACTCGAATCAATCGAATCAATCGAATCAAATATATATATTAAGGATAAATAATAATAATAATAATAATAATAATAATGGTAAATAATAATATAATCAACAACAACAACGATAATAGTAATATTATTAGTAATAATAACAATAATAATAATTAAGATTAATAATAATAATAATAATAATAAGAAGAAGAACTCAATCAAGTGAATCAATCGAATCGAACTAAATGGACTCGAAAATCGAATCGAATCGAATGGACTCGAATCGAATCGAATGGACTGACTCGAATCGAATCAATCAATTGAACTGAACTAAAAAACTGAAAAATAAGTCCAAAAGAACAGGGTCTTAGTGTGTGAGTTTTGGGGTGTGTCGATGTGGGGAATTAGTCTGTTTTCATGTTTAAAAATGATGTTAATGTAATACCCGTACTTTTATTGACTGTTTGACCTTGCCGTTCTCCTTATTTTGTCGCCCTGTAAACGCATGGAGACGTTGTTGATATTGTTATTAAGTTTCGTGCCTTGTTTAGGTTACGATCGTATTGTTTAGACCTTTCGGAAGTGTTCTGGGCCAGAGGAATAGCGCACGCTAGGCCTAGGCTAACGCACGCTAATTCAGTTTGATTAGCGCACGCTAGCTTTGAGCCGTAGCACGCGCTAAGGGACCAAAGTCGTAACCAAGAACTGCATCGCTCTCTGGACTGGCGGATTAACGCACGCTAGGAGTTCTTTAGCGCGCGCTATTCGTGGTTAGTAGCACACGCTAACATCCGTCCGTAGCGCACGATAATGTTCTGGTCAGTAGAAGCAGTGAGGTTTCAGACTTTCTGGACTAGCAGGTAGCGCACGCTAGGCAGCGGCCAGCATACGCTATATGTGTTGCGTAACGCACGCTAGTGCTCAGTATTAACGCACGCTAGCGGACCGAGGCAGTAAGCTGAGATTTTGGCAGGACAGCAGTTAGCGCACGCAAGGGATGTTTCGTAACGCGCGCTAACATCTTATGGCAATAGCCACTGGACTACCAGGTGACCCGTTAGCGCACGCTAACATTGAGGCGTAGCGTGCGCTAGACTGGGACAGTATATAAGGGGACAGTCAACCCCTGCACTCGTCATTTCACATCATTTCCACTTTTTCCGATCGGGAGAGCTCGGGAGAGGCGATTTGGGGCTTTTTGAGGCAGTCCTCCATCAGATATTGTCATCTTGGGTTGGATAACAAGGATTATTCAACATCTAATCCATCCTATCGTATGAATCAAGGTAAAAATCCTTAGAACCCTACCTTTTGGGAATTTTGGGGTTTTTCGTAGATTCATCCGATTTACCCGCTTTGAAGCTTGAGAACCATGAGATTATGATGTATCTATTCCGTATTCATGCTTTTCCTATGATTTTACGGATTGGATTATGCCGTTTTTGGACTTGTGAGGGTTTGGACGATTTTCCAACCTCCAGTTGATTATCCATGTATTTCCATAAATCGTAGACGGGTTTCGGGAGTTTCTTCGTGTAATTTGAATATGGATAATTGATTATCATATTCCCTGCGAATCGTTTAGGTGCCGGAAGCGCGTTCTTGGACCTACCGAACTCATACCCTTTTTCCATTTGTTTTCTCGATGTCTCAAAGGCAAGTATATATATTTATGATTGTACGTTCTCGACTTTGAAAGTAAGAAATATTGATGGTATGATATGAACGAACCGTTTCTACGGCATTCATAGATATATTGATGGCATGATATGAACGAACCGTTTCTACGGCATTCATATATATATTGATGGCATGTTATGAACGAACCGTTTCTATGGCATTCATACATGTATTGACGGATGATATGAACGAACCGTTTCTACGGCATTCATATATGTCTTGATGTGATGCTATGAGATTTAGTTATTCCGGAATACTGGTCTTGAATTGATGAATTGACGGTTACATTTACTTTATTGTCGAGAAGTATTGTGTTGCATACTTGATATACTTGCACTAGCTATTCGGCGGCTAACCCCTTTATGGGGGAAATACCTTCTATGTATTTCAGGTTCCAGGAGAGCGGACAGGCAGGTATCGGGTCGGCATGAAGATGGTGGGCAAGAGTGATACTGTGTATTTCCTCCGATTATGTTTTGAGTTTTCCATTCAGTGTTGTTGTACTGGAATGGTTATTGAATACTCGAGTATTGTTTACCATTTTTCTTGATGTTCCGGCCTGTGTTTGCCGAGGTATTGATTTGTGTTGTGATGTCTTTGCATACATTGGTTATGTTTTGAATACCCCTTCGTATTGTTCTTCCTTCCATTGTATGTAGACCTTATCGGTCAAAATTTATGGTTCCGCGTATGTTTAGCCTTGTGGGTCCCACGGCGGGGCTTACGGCGCTGTAATATCCCTGAATAACTTGGGGGTGCTACAGTTAATCGCTGGTAAAGAAAACCCCGGTGAAGTTATGATAGATGGAAAGACATTATAAAAACGAGGTTTGGATAGCCGTATAAGGTTTTGGGGTGGAACACATAAATTTATGCTTATGCCATTAGGGAATTAAAAATAAATATAGACTAAATTGAAGTTTTCTAAATTTTCAATTTAACCCTAAAACTATATTTTTGGGTACTTTACAATTTGATCCCAAATCAAGTTCTTAATTATGCTAGATTTGACCCATAAACTTTTAAAAAGAGTTTTAAAAAAATATATATTTGACCCAAATACTTTAAAATTTTCTTTAAAAAGTGTATAACCTTCTTGGTTTCAATCCAAAATAGATCAAACGACTTCCAATGGCTCCTAGTTCGAAATACAACCTTCTTATTCCCCGATAACACATGAGGTATATCCGTAACTACGTTCTCACCCCTGAATCGGTTAAATTAGAGAATAGAGGTTTAATAGTTATATGAATCTTAACGCGATAATCATATAATATTATCCATTTTAGGTCCGAGATTTGGCGAATCACCTATTCCACTTTCTTGTCAATCGAACTTTTCCATTTATTGGACTGCCAGGCAAGTACTTGATCGTGCTTTATGTATTATCTTATGATTTGAATCGTATAATGGTGCTTTTGAGAAGTGAAAATGATGTTTCTTAAAAGTTATACCAATGTTGTGAAATTGTGATATGTGGTCGAGTAAAGTCGGGGAATGACCTGACGAGGGCTCTGGGGTACGATGGGATGTTACCCTCGTACGACTCGACGGGTTAAACAATCAGGTATAGTCTGACGAGGCCTTTGGGATACTGTTGGGATAAACAATCCTGAACTGTGTTTTGATAAAGTGCCAACATACAGTAAGTAGCTGTCCCGAAGACAATCATACAGCAAGATGTCAAGTGCCTCAACATACAACAAAAGTATAAAGTGCCATCATACAACAAGAAGCTCTCCAGTCGATATGACACCAAGTATGGAAGCTTTCATGAAACATTCAACATCTTTCCATACAGCAGAACTAAGATAGCCTACAACGTTGGAACCTACAGCTATACCATTATAAACGCAACATGTTAGATACAACATACAGGCTGTGAGTATTGAGATCTTCAACACTTATCCAACATGACTGAAGACCATTGAAACGGAATCTGCTTTATACGCTAAAGTCAAGCCACCATTTGAAAAGAAATATTTAAATACTAACTGGATAAAGTATTTAAATAACAACCGACAAAGATCTTCAAACAAGGAGCAAAATCGGGATCTTGTACTGTGCAAGTCAATCAACACGTTGGAATGGACTTTTTGCTCAACGGGTCTATTCCCGATATATCTATTCCAAAGGCTATATATACCCCGAAATTTGAAGATCAGACACATTAGAGAATATACACGAATACATACGAATATTCATAAGAGCAAGATTTGAAAATTGAGCAAACTGAGATATACTGAGATACACTCATGAACATCTCAAGAACAGTATCTCAAGAGAAAATATATTTCTTCAAGCATACTGCCCATTCTGAGAGAAGAAATATACAAGTGCTCAACCTTGAACAACACATCATCAGCTCAAAGCTCAAAAAGTCAAGCTGTTGTTCAACCCGTGATCTTACATTTGAAGAAAACCATCAGTCTTGTGTGGACTGAAAAAGCCTTGCTTTTCCTGAACTGTGTGTGAGGGATCTGCACTGAAGACGAAGCTTCAGAACTGTGTGTGAAGAATCAAGTCAAGTGTAAGCTTTGACCAATTTGTGTGAACGGTTGAAAGCGACAGTCTTTGTATCAATCTGTGTGAACGATACAAGGATAGGTTTGATTATAGACAAGTAGTTGTGTACGTAGTGTTTTATAATAAACATTTTCACTCCTGTCTGGAGGATCAGTGGACGTAGAGGGGTTTACCTCGAACCACTTTAAATATCGTGTCACCTTCTACAACCTACTTTAAATATTCGCGTGGCCCGTTGTTTACTCTCACGTAAAACAGCGACCTTGAATCGGACATGCGGGAATAGCTATTCGAGTTGTTTCTCCGCTGTGGAGGGGAACTTAGTAACTGGAAGCATCCATGTGCCCCATGAGTGTCTTTTACGTCAAACGGTTCCCCAATACATGAGAATGGAATTCCACCCTAGGATTATCCCGATGAAACATCCCGAGATCCAAACCTAGTGGTTAACTCGAATCATCTTATTGAGCATATATAAGAGAATACTGTCCGAGGGTTATTTTTGATAACGAAACTCTTGAAATTTTTGCCACTAAACTGTGGTACCGGGCGAGTTTGCTCGTTTATTTTAACCCTTCGTATTGGCAGTCGGTTAAATTCACGATTGTTAATCTTTGAGCTTGATTTTCTTCATAAACGATTGATTAGGACCGAAATTGGTTACTTTTTGGAATCAGTGTCCTGGATATAAATCGCTATTACGATACCTGTATTATTCTTTGAGGATTTCAGGGTAGTATTGATTAAGTTGAGCACTATGGATTTGCACGATCATTCACGATATTCTTTTATTTGTAATCAATTCTTTTTGCTTGAGGACAAGCAAAGGCTCAAGTTTGGGGGTATTTGTTAGGCGTATTTTTATGCGCTTATTTATCATTAGTTTATATCCATTTTGAGCCTAAAATGCATAAATGAGCTTTTAATACACTATTCTTATATGTTTTGCAGGAAATTGGAGTCTCGAAGCCTAAACGACGAAAAACGGGCGAAAACAACAATTTTTGGTCATGAGCCGCGGCACAAGGATGCTATGCCGCGGCACACGCACGTCCCCAGCGAAGCCCCAAGCGGACTGTACCCTGAGCCGCGGCACAAGGATGCTGAGCCGCGGCCCAGGAAGAAAACATGCGCGCGGGCATCCAGCGCTGAAGGATAGGGGCCGCGGCACATCTTAAGTGAGCCGCGGCCAACAGGGCGGTTTTGCTGAGCCTTCCGCGTTTCTTTGCCGTTTTTGGAGCAGTTTTCGACCCAAATCCCCGGACGCATTTTGGAGGCTGAGGAAAGCTCTAAATAAGCATTGAAGGTCAGAAGAAAAAGGGGGGGAATCGATCGATAGATAGAGCGGAGATACCAGAGGAACGAAAACGAAGAGATTTGTGGGGCGACGACAAGACCACGAATCCCTTACGGTTTTTCTTAATTTTTCCGCATCTTATTTTCTAGATCTGTTTGAGTAGGATTGTGATTGTAGCCGATTACATGACGGTTTGATTTATTTATTTTTATTTCAAGTCACGCGTTATTCATATTGAGTTGGATTTTTCTCATTGTTTTTAATGCTTTCAATTGTCTGGCCAATAGTTGAATTGATTTGAATGTCTTTATGGATTCGGGAGATGAAATTTAGGAATAGTTCTTATGAGAGAAATCATGATTTTCGTGAGATAGGGATATACTCATTGGAATTGTGAAGCCTGTTTATTGTGGGAATTCATGAACTGTTTTAGCTATTAATTATCTAATTCGAATAGGGATATATCGAGTTAATAATTCTTAGTATTTTCTATCGACCTTGGGAAAGGTTTTAGAATAATTTAGGAATTCCTGGCTTACAATCAATTGAATAAAATTGAATTGAATTACATAAAAATCATTCCTGATTGTTTGAGGTGAAAATCATAATCCTACGCCCTTATTATTATTATTACTACTATTATTATTTTCTATTTATCTTTCTGCAATTAGTTTAGAACTAAATTCTATATAATTGTTCTTCAAATAAAATGACGAGTTGACTATATTTTGGTACTTAGTGAAATCAGTCCTCGAGGGAACGATATCTTACTTATCACTTTATTACTTGTTGACACCGTTCACTTGCGGCATAGTGTGAGGGATTTCCTTACAACAAGTTTTTGGCGCCGTTGCCTGGGACATACGTGTTTTCAAATCACCGTCTATACGTTTGGTTAAACTTTTCGCGTAGCTAGTCGTCCAGTAACATGAGTCTTGTTGGCACTTAGAATGAGTTTAGAGTCTGACAGTTTTTCCCAAAAAGTCGAGAATTTATATATGTTCTATGATGGGAAGTCTAGTAACCGGGGGTATTCATGCGACCCGTTGTTTACTCTCGCGTAAAACGACAACCCTGAATAGACTAATGATTTAGAAATATCGCATTACCGATAATGGGAAGCCTAGTAACCGGGGGTATTCACGTGACTCGTTGTTTACTCTCACGTAAAACGGCAACCTTGACATGCGGGAATTGCTATTCGAGTTTTTGTTCTCCGCTGTAGAGGGGGACTTAGTAACTAGAAGCATCCATGTGCCCCATGAGTGTCTTTTACGTCAAACGGTTCCACAATATATGAGAATGGAAATCCACCCTAGGATTATCCCGATGAAACATCCCGAGATCCGAACCTAGTGGTTAACTCGAATCTTTATTATGATCATACAAAAGGGAATGCTGTCCGAGGAGTAATTTGGATTATGAAACTCTTAAATTTTTCCCACTAGACTGTGGGACTGGGCGAATTGGCTTGTTTAATCTAACCCTTCATATTGACGGTCGGTTAAATTCACGCTTGTCAATCTTTGAGCTTGATCTTCATGAACGGTTGGTTAGGACTAAAAATGATTACTTCTTGGAATCAGTGTCCGTGGATGTGACTTACTATTACGACACTCGTATTATTCTTTGAGATTTTCAGGGTAGTATTGATTAAGTTGAGCACTATGGATTTGCACGATCATTCATGATACTTTTTATTTGGAAATTAATTTTTGCTTGAGGACAAGCAAAGGCTCAAGTTTGGGGGTATTTGTTAGGCGTATTTTTATGCGCTTATTTATCATTAGTTTATATCCATTTTGAGCCTAAAAATGCATAAATGTGCTTTTAATGCACTATTCTGATATGTTTTGCAGGAAATTGGAGTCCGGAAGCCTAAACGACGAAAAACGGGCGAAAACAATAATTTTTGGTCATGTGCCGCGGCACACGCACGTCCCCAGCGAAGCCCCAAGCGGACTGTACCCTGAGCCGCGGCACAAGGATGCTGAGCCGCGGCCCAGGAAGAAAACATGCGCGCGGGCATCCAGCGCTGAAGGATAGGGGCCGCGACACATCTTAAGTGAGCCGCGGCCCACAGGGCGGTTTTGCTGAGCCTTCCGCGTTTCTTTGCCGTTTTTGGAGCAGTTTTCGACCCAAATCCCCGGACGCATTTTGGAGGCTGAGGAAAGCTATAAATAAGCATTGAAGGTCAGAAGAAAAATGGGGGAATCGATCGATAGATAGAGCGGAGATACCAGAGGAACGGAAACGAATAGATTTGTGGGGCGACGACAAGACCACGAATCCCTTACGGTTTTTCTTAATTTTTCCGCATCTTATTTTCTAGATCTGTTTGAGTAGGATTGTGATTGTAGCCGATTACATGACGGTTTGATTTATTTATTTTTATTTCAAGTCACGCGTTATTCATATTGAGTTGGATTTTTCTCATTGTTTTTAATGCTTTCAATTGTTTGGCCAATAGTTGAATTGATTTGAATGTCTTTATGGATTCGGGAGATGAAATTTAGGCATAGTTCTTGTGAGAGAAATCATGATTTTCGTGAGATAGAGATATACTCATGGGAATTGTGAAGCCTGTTTATTGTGGGAATTCATGAACTGTTTTAGCTATTAATTATCTAATTCGAATAGGGATATATCGAGTTAATAATTCTTAGTATTTTCTATCGACCTTGGGAAAGGCTTTAGAATAATTTAGGAATTCCTGGCTTACAATCAATTGAATAAAAGTGAATTGAATTACATAAAAATCATTCCTGATTGTTTGAGGTGAAAATCATAATCCTACGCCCTTATTATTATTATTATTATTACTATTATTATTATTACTACTATTATTATTTTCTATTTATCTTTCTGCAATTAGTTTAGAACTAAATTCTATATAATTGTTCTTCAACTAAAATGACGAGTTGACTATATTTTGGTACTTAGTGAAATCAGTCCTCGAGGGAACGATATCTTACTTATCACTTTATTACTTGTTGACACCGTGCACTTGCGGCATAGTGTGAGGGATTTCCTTACAACAAGTTTTTGGCGCCGTTGCCGGGGACATAAGTGTTTTCAAATCACCGTCTATACGTTTGGTTAAACTTTTCGCGTAGCTAGTCGTCCAGTAACATGAGTCTTGTTGGCACTTAGATTGAGTTTAGAGTCTGACAGTTTTTCCCAAAAACTCGAGAATTTATATATATTCTATGATGGGAAGTCTAGTAACCGGGGGTATTCATGCGACCCGTTGTTTACTCTCGCGTAAAAAGACAACCCTGAATAGACTAATGATTTAGAAATATCGCATTACCGATGATGGGAAGCCTAGTAACCGGGGGTATTCACGTGACCCGTTGTTTACTCTCGCGTAAAACGGCAACCTTGACATGCGGGAATTGCTATTCGAGTTTTTTTTCTCCGCTGTAGAGGGGGACTTAGTAACTAGAAGCATCCATGTGCCCCATGAGTGTCTTTTACGTCAAACGGTTCCCCAATATATGAGAATGGAAATCCACCCTAGGATTATCCCGATGAAACATCCCGAGATCCGAACCTAGTGGTTAACTCGAATCTTTATTATGATCATACAAAAGGGAATGCTGTCCGAGGAGTAATTTGGATTATGAAACTCTTAAAATTTTGCCACTAGATTGTAGGACTGGTCGAATTGGCTTGTTTAATCTAACCCTTCATATTGAAGGTCGGTTAAATTCACGCTTGTCAATCTTTGAGCTTGATTTTCTTCATGAACGGTTGGTTTGGACTAAAAATGATTACTTCTTGGAATCAGTGTCCGTGGATGTGACTCACTATTACGACACTCGTATTATTCTTTGAGATTTTCAGGGTAGTATTGATTAAGTTGAGCACTATGGATTTGCACGATCATTCATGATACTTTTTATTTGGAAATTAATTTTTGCTTGAGGACAAGCAAAGGCTCAAGTTTGGGGGTATTCATTAGGCGTATTTTTATGCGCTTATTTATCATTAGTTTATATCCAGTTTGAGCCTAAAAATGCATAAATGAGCTTTAATGCACTATTCTTATATGTTTTGCAGGAAATTGGAGTCCGGAAGCCTAAACGACGAAAAACGGGCGAAAACATCAATTTTTGGTTATGTGCCGCGGCACACGCATGTCCGCAGCGAAGCCCGAAGCTGACTGTACCCTGAGCCGCGGTACAAGGATGCTGATCCGCGGCCCAGGAAGAAAACATGCGCGCGGGCATCCGGCGCTGAAGGATAGGGGCCGCGACACAGCTTAAGTGAGCCGCGGCCCACAGGGCGGTTTTGCTGAGCCTTCCGCGTTTCTTTGCCGTTTTTGGAGCAGTTTTCGACCCAAATCCCCGGACGCGTTTTGGAGGCTGAGGAAAGCTATAAATAAGCATTGAATGTCAGAAGAAAAAGAGGGGAATCGATCGATAGATAGAGCGGAGATACCAGAGGAACGGAAACGAAGAGTTTTGTGGGGCGACGACAAGACCACGAATCCCTTACGCTTTTTCTTAATTTTTCCGCATCTTATTTTCTAGATCTGTTTGAGTAGGATTGTGATTGTAGCCGATTACATGACGGTTTGATTTATTTATTTTTATTTCAAGTCACGCGTTATTCGTATTGAGTTGGATTTTTCTCATTGTTTTTAATGCTTTCAATTGTCTAGCCAATAGTTGAATTGATTTGAATGTCTTTATGGATTCGGGAGATGAAATTTAGGCATAGTTCTTGTGAGAGAAATCATGATTTTCGTGAGATAGGGATATACTCATGGGAATTGTGAAGCCTGTTTATTGTGGGAATTCATGAACTGTTTTAGCTATTAATTATATAATTCGAATAGGGATATATCGAGTTAATAATTCTTAGTATTTTCTATCGACCTTGGGAAAGGCTTTAGAATAATTTAGGAATTCCTGGCTTACAATCAATTGAATAAAAGTGAATTGAATTACATAAAAATCATTCCTGATTGTTTGAGGTGAAAATCATAATCCTACGCCCTTATTATTATTATTATTATTATTATTATTATTATTACTATTATTATTTTCTATTTATCTTTGTGCAATTAGTTTAGAAATAAATTCTATATAATTGTTCTTCAAATAAAATGACGAGTTGACTATATTTTGGTACTTAGTGAAATCAGTCCTCGAGGGAATGATATCTTACTTATCACTTTATTACTTGTTGACACCGTATACTTGCGGCATAGTGTGAGGGATTTCCTTACAACAGTCAACCCCCATGAGCACTTCCGTGCAAATTAGTGCTGATGAAGCTGGAAAGCCGATTGATCAATCACTCTACAGGAAGCTTATTGGCTCACTTTTGTACCTAACAGCTAGCAGGCCCGATATCTAGTTTGTTGTAGGAGTGTGTGCTCGGTATCAAGTAGCACCTAAAGAATCACACTTCACAACAGCCAAACGAATCCTCAAGTACGTCAAAGGAACAGTCAATGTAGGACTATGGTATCTTAAACAAGGCGGATTCGATTTTGTTGGCTACAGCGACTTGGATATCGAAGGCTACAAGCTAGATAGGAAGAGTACAAGCGGTACTTGTCACTTTCTTGGACCTAGACTTGTATCTTGGTCAGTAAGAAGCAATTGGCAAACTCGCTTTCCATAGCAGAATCAGAATACTATGCTACTTGTAGTTGCTGTATGCAGATCCTTTGGATGCAACAACAGCTATCAGATTATGGAATCACTACCAAGGAAACACCGATCATGTGCGATAGCACGAGTGTAATTGCAATAACCCACAATCCCGTATTGCACTCGTGGACTAAGCACATTCATATGAAGCATTCATTAGGAATCATGTTGAGAACAAGGATGTTCGGCTCGAGAAAGTTCATACAGATATCCAGTTAGCCGATATCTTTACCAAGCCTCTCAGCACAGCCAGATTCTGTATGCTTCGACAAGAATTAGAAATGCTACAGCCCGATTCCCTGTAAGTTTTAATGCTTTTACTCAACATTTGAGGGGATTGTTGTAAGCCCAAGAATACAGTATCCACCATTAATTATCTGTACACTCAGACAATCCGACAACACTGTAGGAATAAAAAGACATGAAATCATTCTACAGCTGACATGTGCAATAATTAAGGAGGAATATAGTACGACCCATGAATACAGTATTAATCCAAAAATTGCTGGAATTGAATCCTCTATGTACCTTTTAAGGGGGAACGCTGTATTTTCACGGATACAACATATACTATGGGAAATCAATTAATATTATACTAATATTTTATTCATTTTAAAACAGTTCTGAGTCCACATGCCCTGCTTTAAAATCAAACGTCTTTAATGCTTTACACGACATTTAGACTATTTTATCTCAAACGCCGCGATTTTTCAAATTAATTAATAATTTCAAACCGCCATTTCGGGCAATAAGGGAAGTCGAAATGTCAGATGTGGGACCATTTATCATTTCAAAATCGGCTGGATAAGATGTACCAGTTACGCTCGATTTATCATGTTCGTTCATTCAAAACGATGGTTCCCATACCTTAAATCTGACCGCTCATTGTCTGAAAATCCTAATCTTCCTCGCCCACTATAAAAGGACTATTACTTGCTCCCTTCGACTCTTTACGATTTCTGCAAAAAAACAAGTTCTTTGAGCAAACAGCCTACATTGCTTACTACATTTTACTGCATTTTACTCACTTTCTCTTCAAGAAATCACTATGGCATATTCAAAGACCTCTTTTCCATCTCTTAAGAAGACCGCCACCATCATCGACGGGCGAATCTTCGCCAGATCTATAGTGGTAGAACGTGTTCATGCTGAAAATGACGACGTTGACTCCATGGAGATCATCGTCTCAAGGATACATCAGCAAGGCCTATATCGCCTTGGAAGCCACACTGTTGAGCTCTACGATGAGCAAATGGTCTAGGAATTCTATCTCGACGCCTCTGTTTGTTTCTTCTCTCTGGCAAGAGGAGGAAACGTTTCCGACATCACTGCCACAATACGCGGAGTCGAGATCCATGTTGACCAGGATTTATTGCAGAATTTGTACAGGTTGCCTGCTGATTGCCTGACTATGGAGGAGCTTGATACTTTTGGGTCCCAAGAGATCCTCACCGCGTATTGGGGATTATTCACTGGCTCTGCATCGAACGTGAATGTTCATGTCTCCTGCCATAAGAAAAGTTTTTGCTTACCATTCGTTTACTTACACGACTTTTGTTGCCGTGTTGTTGAGAACAGGACTGGTGCTTTTGAGATGTGCACCAACCTTCGATTCAGAATGATGGTCGCCATCATGTCTGGAGAAAAGGTCAATTGGTGTCAAATTGTCCTAAAAAGGCTGCAGGAAGAGGCTTCTAATCCGCTACACAGAAGAAGTCATTTGGTCTTATTCTCAATAATATCCTGACCAAATGCAGTGTGCCGCAATCAAAAGAAACCAAGAAGAGTGGCCAGCGGAAATATATTGGAGGAAGCAAGCCCCCCGTATTCAACCGAGACGGACTTATTGGGACAAGACCCTTTGTCATAAATATGCCCCTTTCTGTTGATCCCACGGACATAACTTCGAAGTCTGGAAGAGAGGAGACATCAAGGAAGAGGAAGAGATCTCACAGAAAAACTCCCCTTGCTGTTGAGAAGCCAAAAAGAAAGCTAATGAGGCTCTCCAAAGCCAAGGCTGCAGAGATTACAACGATCTCTGTGGATGCCCCTTCGTCGGCACAACCCACTGTATCAAACCCCCAGGGCGTAACCCCTGCGGAAGAAATAGCTGCTACTATTCAAATGGTAGATCCCGAGCCTTTGGCGGCAATGACGGATAAACAACTATCTGCCAACATTGAAGACTCTGGCGAGTCGACTGTCCCTTCGGAGCCAAAAGCTGCATCTCCTGCACGGGAACCCACACCCATAAGGGACCAATCCCCCATCAGGGTACCAACCCCTGTAAGGGATCCCTCTCCAATATAGGATCCCACACCTGTAGAGGGACTCATGCCTATAGTAGACGCATGTACTGTACGCAGCCCCTCCCCCGACACTATAATTCACAAAACTCTGTTGTCAGTTCAAATTGAACAGGATTACGAGTGCTTCGTTCAGTGGAAATCCTACAGGGTCACTTCGTACGACACTCTGTACAACTGGAGCGAGTGGAGGGAGGAAGAATTATTTGTTCTGGAGGTAACAGATTCCTAGAATATTGAAGTCCTAATCCAATAGGACGTCTTTTGCGAAGAGCTGATATCAGAGCTATTTCATGAATAAAGCTGACGCTCAATTGAAAGGTAAATATGTATCCGAAGACACTATTCCTGTCAGTCCCAAAACAGACCACGACTCAGACGACGACGACGCCTTTCAGGCAGGTCTAAAAATGAGCCCTGAAGAAACTCGAGAATAGGAGTTTTTGCGGATGCAACAACAGGAGGGACAAGGGACCTCTAGCCAACAACAGTCCCCTCCCCGACAGCAAGAAACTGCCCACGAAAACGAGGAATCAGTCCCTCCTGTCGCTGAACATGCGACAGTTTCTCAGCAGGCACCCAAGCTTGTCGCCACACAATAAGACGATCAAGCCCGCGCCATCCCGCACGAGGAATCAGTCCCTCTGCCGGAGCAAGCGGACGCTGAGATAAAATAGGAGGAATCAATCCCTCTTATACCATTGTCTATAGAAGCCCATCCGAAACAGGAGGAGTCAGTCCCCCTATCACCGAGTCCGAACAGGCTGACCAAACATCAGCCGTGCCCACAACTGATGCCCCTGCATCATCTCCAACAGTGGAATCCGATGACGGTTACTTACCCGAGGATAGACCACAACATCCGCACCCCAATGTGGCTCTGCGACAGCTCAACGGAGCTGGAGATAACCTAGCTCGCCCCAGAACAGAAGCCAAGCTTGAACACCTGCATGCAATCGGACGCCAAACAGTGTTTCTACAGGATGCTGTGGATGCCCTGTATAACATTGGAAAATAGCTCGATTGGCTACATTCTACTGCCATCGATGAGATGACCGGCGTGAAGAGAGAGATCAAGAAGATTGAAGAAGATTTTTGCATTTTGCCAAGTGCATTAAAGCAAGCTCTAAACCAACTTCAGAAACACCAGGAAGAGATCCTCAAAGAGGAGTAGGCAAAGCTCAGAATCTGAGAATCTAGGACTGTATCAGTCCTACAGGAAACAGGCTCCCATCTTAGAGGACATGATAGAAAGATAGATGACATGTCCGTGATGCTCAATTCCATAACGGCTAAATTATCAAGCATGGAGACCAAACAGGATAATGCGATGAAGATCCTGGAATGCCTTGATGAGAAGGTCACTTATCTTGATGAGGCTAAAAAGGGGGAAGAGTCAAGGGAAGCCGTTAGGCAATGGAGAATAGAAAGAGAGAGAATTTGATGCTATATTTGAAGACAGCGTCAGTGCTATAATCAACCGATTGGCCACTCTTGCACAAGGTTATAGGGTATCTGGTTCTCGCCCTGAGTTCCACGACCCCAACCTTCCATGGAAAAATACTGTGCAAAAGCCATCGAAATTCATCTGCCGACCAACCGTCATCTTACTCCTGAGGAAGTGAAGCAATTGAGGAAGAATGAACTGATGAGGTACTTTGTAAAGATCATCAGGGAGTCCGCCATCTTCAACAAATTCCGGACATTGGCGGAAGCTGCGAAGGAATTTGATAAGATGCTAGAAACAGGAAAGCTCCCATTATAGATTTCAATGAAATCAAGGCATCGGAAAGGAGATCGGATCACTCACCCGGATGACTGGATACTTGCCTTTGACCAATCGGCTGAAGGAAGAGCCATCTATCTAGATCGAGGCAAGGATTCATTAGAGCACTGGTGGAGAGGAACTGAAAATGATCCCGATAGAAGGCCTTAGAGAAATGCTCACTACAGGAGCTCGCAATGGAAGATCCGTTCTAGAAAAATTTGGACATCACAAAAATTCTGTATCTTTATTTCTTTTCTCGTTGTAATCTTTGCCCAATATCAATAAAATCTATTTTTGTCTCGAAAGATTACAACTCGTAATCTACTACTGTGCTACTGTGTGATTACGAAATTAGTTCATTTACGGCTAACAAACAAGTAAAAACTTGCTTAGTATAAAAACTGTAAGAACTTGTCTGCGAACAGTTCATAGGTTAAGTTGTATTTAACACTAGACTACACTGTAAAATGGTGCCTGCGCGCCAATCATAACTTTAAGTTGTAATACACTTTCCTGTTAGATGCTATCATTTTAGAACTTGCGTGCGAGTAGATCACATTTTTTTAATGGGTAAGGCTAGAACATTCGACAGAAGATCAAGAAGAAAGCCTCTCTAATCAATGATGTTTAAGAGGTTTTGGCATCAAGGTTTTGGCATCATCAAGAGGTTTTGGCATTATCAAAAAGGGGTAAATTGTTGGGATAAACAATCTTGAACCGTGTTTTGATAAAGTGCCAACATACAGGAAGTAGTTGTCCCGAAGACAATCATACAGCAAGATGTCAAGTGCCTCAACATACAACAAAAGTATAAAATGCCATCATATAGCAAGAAGCTCTCCAGTCGATATGACACCAAGTATGGAAGCTGTCCTTACAAAATCTTTCCACATAGCAGAACTAAGATAGCCTATAGCATTGGAACTTACAGCTACAGCATTATAAACGCAACATGTTAGATACAACATATAGGCTGTAAGTGTTGAGATCTTCAATACTTATCCAACAGGACTGAAGACCGTTGAAACGTAATCTGCTTTATACGCTAAAGTCAAACCACCATTTGAAAAGAAGTATCTAAATACTGACTGGATAAAGTTTTTAAATACCAGCCGACAAAGATATTCAGACAAGGAGCAAAATCTGGATCTTGTACTGTGCAAGTCAATCAACACGTTGGAACGGACTTTTTGCTCAGTGGATCTATTCCAAAGGCTATATATACCCTGAAGTTTGAAGATCAGACACATTAGATAATATACATGAATATATATGAATATTCATAAGATCAAGATCTGAAAACTGAGCAAACTGAGATATACTGAGATACACTTGTGAACATATCAAGAACAGTATATCAAGAGCAAACATATTTCTTCAAGCATACTGCCCATCCTTAGAGAAGAAATATACAAGTGCTCAACATTGAACAACACATCATCAGCTCAAAGCTCAAGAAGTCAAGCTGTTATTCAACCCGCATCTTACATTTGAAGAAAACCATTAGCCTGTGTGGACTGAGAAAGCCTTGCTCTTCCTAAACTGTGTGTGATGGATCTGCATTGAAGACGAAGCTTCGGAACTATGTGTGAAGAAGCAAGTCAAGTGAAAGCTTTGACCAATCTGTGTGAATGGTTGAAAATGACAGTTTTTGTATCAATCTGTGTGAACGATACAAGGATAGGTTTGATTATAGATACATAGTTGTGTACGTAGTGTTTATAATAAACATTTTCACTCCTGTGTGGAGGACCAGTGGACGTAGAGGGGTTTACCTCTAACCACTTTAAATATCGTGTCAGTTACCTTCTGCAACTTACTGTTTTCATTACTGTGATTATTTTAAATTATACACTGCATACCCTGTACACACCAAGCAAACAGGAGAAAACCTAGTTGCTGTATTTACAGCAACTTACCTTAACAGACTTCCGCTATGCACTCTTATTTGAAAATCGTACAGCTTGTTTCTTAAAACACTTTCCAAGTTGTGTTCTCTATACTTAGTGTCCAACAGATACGATGGGGTGTGAACCTCGTATTAGTATAGCACATGTGGTTATTGAAATGTGATATATGTATTATTCCGGAATAATGATGTGATATTATACTGCTTATATCTTTTGATTGTGATGATGATGTTATTGTATTTTCGCACGTTATAGATATTCATGTTATCAATGTACTTGCACTGGATGCTTGCTTACCCTTTCGGGGGTGGATACATTGTTTATGTATTCAGGTACGAAATTTTATAGTGAGCAGGCGCAGGGAAAGTACGAAGACGAAGAGCACTAGTGATGTTGCCTCTGGATATTCCAGTCGTTTATTTAGTAGTTTGTCTCAATTGTGTTTGGTCACTCATGAGTGCGGTGGGTTGTTGTTATTTATTTGGTTATGCCCGTGTATGGGCTGGGTGAATCGGGTCTCGTGGTCCGTGTGTTAAAATAGGTGTTGTCAGATGGTTTTGTCATGGTATAGACTGTCAGAGGCAGATGTGTTGTTCACTGACCTTGACGGTTGATACTAGCCATGGAGTTTTTTTAAATTATGCGACCTGGTCGGTCAATGTATTGCTGTGTTTGCAGGTATCCGCCTTGTGAATTCTCGAAATGGATTCACAGCGTTGTAGGAGGCTACTCGCCACATCTGTGCAGACAAGAAAATGTTTTCTCGTACACACCGATTAGTGGAAGGAAGCTATTCATGGGAAACTCTGATACTTCCAACATTGTAGAAGTTGGTAAGGTAGGGCTCAAAATGACTTTCATCAAAGAGTTGACACTAGTGGATGTGCTGCATGTTCCAGACATTCGTAAGAATTTATTGTCAGGTTCCCTATTAAGCAGAGCCGGATTTAGGCTAGTTTATGAGGCAGCAGAGTTTGTAATGAGCAAAATTGGTCAATTCCTTTGTAAAGGGTACCTTGATAAAGGGCTCTTCAAAATGAATGTAATGTATGTGTCCCGCCAAGAGGCGAAGAATAAACTTCTACGTCTGTGTATTTGCTGGAGTGTTCAAATTTATGGCATGATAGATTAGGACATGTTAATTTCAACACAATTAAAAGATTAGTGAATCTGGATTTGATGCCTAGTGTTAAATTTGATTCACAAAACCACAAGTGTGAAGTTTCTGTTGAGGCTAAATTCGCTAAAGCACCATTTCATTTGGTTGACTGATGTACTACACCACTCGAGTTAATTCATACAGACGTGTGTGATTTAAAACTTGTGCAAACTCGATGTTGGAAAAAGTACTTCATTACGTTTATTGATGATTGCACAAGATATTGTTAGGTATATCTTCTGAAAAGCAAAGATGAAGCTTCAAAAGTGTTCAAAGCCTATATGAATGTGGTTGAGGACCAACTTAACTTAAGGATTAAAATAGTTTCAAAGTGATAGAGGTGGGGAGTATGTTGCTCCGCTTGAAGAACTATGCATGGAAGTTGGCATAATTCATCAGACTACAGCTCCTTATTCACCTCAATTCGTGGGGGGAATCTTTACTTTCAGCCAACCACATTCTTAACAAGATACAACACAAAGGTAGAGATAAAACTCCATATGAATTATGGAAAGGTCGGAAACTATTATATAAATACCTTAAAGTGTGGGGTGCTTCGCTAAAGTAGAAGTACCTAAGCCAAAGCAAGTGAAGATTTGACCTAAAACAGTTGAATGTGCTTTCATTAGATATGCAAACAATAATAATGCTCATCACTTTCTAGTGCACAAGTCGGCAATTCCTCATATAAGTGAGGGTATGATCATAGAATCAAGGAATGCTGTTTTCTTTGAAAATATTTTTCCTTGTAAAGAAAGGAAAGAAGTAGGGTCTAACAGGGGATCTTTTGAAACTGCAGGTTTACCACAAAATGAAGAAGAGGAACCCAAAACCAAGATGCAATAAAAGGACAAAAGTAGCTAAGTATTTTGGTCCTGATTTTCCGACATATGTGTCGGAAAATGAACCCAGAGCCATTCAAGAATCTTTGTCTGGTCCAAACGCTCCTCTCTAGAAAGAAGCTATCAACAGTGAATAGAGTCCATCACAATACTTGAGAGTTGGCTGATCTCCCTCCGGGTTGCAAACCATTGGGATACAAATGGATTTTTAAAAAGAAGTATAGAGCAGATGAATCTATTGAAAAGTACAAAGCCAGGTTGGTAATCAAAGGATTCAACAAAAGGAGGGATATGATTTCTTTGATACGTATTCTCCTGTAACAAGAATCACTTCCATTCATATCTCATTGCTATTGCAGCCTTGCATAACCTTGAGATATATCAAAGGGATGCAAAAACTGCCTTCTTGAATGGGTAACTTGAATAGGAGATTTACATGGAGCAACCCAAAGGGTTTGTTGCACCCAGACAAGAGGAAAAGGTGTGTAAACTTGTTAAATCACTTTATGGACTAAAATAAACACCTAAGCAATGGCGTGAAAATTTGACAGAACTATGTTGTCAAATAGTATCAAGATAAAGGAATGTGGTAAGTGTGTTTACATTAAAGGAATAAATGATAATTATGTCATAGTTTACCTTTATGTAGATGATATGTTGATTATGGGAAATAATCATGAATTAATCTTGGAAACCAAGAAAATGTTAAAGAAGTACTTACACATGAAAGATATGGTATTATCTGATGTTATAATAATGATTAAGATCTCTAGAACTTCATATGGAATTATTTTATCTCAATCCCATTACATCGAAAGCATACTTAGAAGATTCAATGCTTTTGATAGTGATCCAACTAAGACCCCTGTAGATATAAATCTACACTTAGCTAAAACAAAGGGGAACCAATTTCTCAGTTGGAATATGCAAGGATAATTAGCAGTCTAAGGTACTTAACTAATTATACACGTCCAGATATTGCATATTCGATGAGTAAACCAAGTAGGTTCACAAGTAACCCGAGTAAAGATCATGGAAAGCCTTGAAAAGGGTGCTTAGATACTTAAAGTATACCATAAACTAGGGAATACTTTATACGAGATATCTAGCAGTATTAGAAGGATACTGCGATGCCAGTTGGATATCAGACACAAAAGACTCCAACTCCACAAGTGGATAGTATTCACAATATGTGAGGGAGCGTTGTCGTGAAAATCTTCTAAGCAAACATGTATAACTCGATCCACTATGGAATCTGAGTTTATTGCTTTAGATAAAGTTGGAGAAGAAGCTGAATGGCTTAGAAATTTCTTAGAAGATATTCCTTGCTGGACTAAACCAGTACCACTTGTGCTGATTTATTGTGATAGTCAATCAGGAATTGGAAGAGCTCAAAGCAGCATGTACAATGGTAAGTCTATACATATTCATCAAAGACAATACCATTAGACAATTGATCTCGAACGGGGTTATTTTGGTTGACAATGTAAAGTCAAAGGAAAACCTAGTGGATCCGCTTACAAAAGGCATAAGTCGGGATCAAATGTACACGTTGTTGAGGGGAATGGGCTTAAAATCCCCAAAATAAGAATACTCATAGCGGTAACCCAACCATGTGAATTGGAGATCCCAAGACCTTGGTTCAATGGGACAACTAAGTTATGAATGTTTAGTTGAGCACCTAGAACTTGTTTCAGCCCACTCCTAGAACTTCCAAGTGAGAAACCTACATAATGTGGTGAGGTTAAGTCTAAACCTTTAATGATTCCTATACCTAAATGGTGGAGTATGGCAGGATAATCTTCATAGGAGATCACCTATATAAGTGAGAAGTACTGACCGCTTCTACTCGGAACACTTATGAAACTAAGATATGGTCCAGGGCCGAAATGGAAACACGTGAGAACAAAATATGTTAAAATGATTATTGTGTAAATACTATTATCTTGGTTTACATAAACAACTCAATAGTTCAAGACATCGCCTCATAGCTAGTAAATCCCATAGTATTTTACTGAGGAAGGTTCAAAGCCACAAGCTACCGTTCTTGATGCAATAATTGTTTGCGAGAACTTTTGAATGACTCTGCATACATACATGCATTAATGTTCATTCTGTTGGGATTCAGTTATAAAAACGAGATACGCAGCGGAAAATAAGCCGGTCCAACCAGATAAAACCAAACCCCAAAAGTGGACCGATCAAGCATCGTTTAAACGAATATAAATAACGAGGATGATAATCAAAGAATACTTACCCTCATAGTTCTTTGATAATATAATCTTCGAAGGAAAAACCCGAGCAAGCCTTTTCCCGATTACCGACACGAACACGAATTCAATTCGTTGTAGCTTGTTGAATGATCCAACACCGAAAATGCCGAATGTATCTACTTCACACGCGATATTGATCGAAAAATAGTATGTCAATTCATTCTCAAAGAACACGGCTATGAATCGATACAATATTTTTCTTCTCTTCTCTTCTTCCTTTCTTACTCTCTAGAATGAACAAGAAATGAAAGAAATTATTTTCTCTCTCCCCTCTATGAAAGCTCACGGCTGATTCACTTTCAAAAAGTGGTGTGTGTGTGTGTTATTCTTCAACTCACTCATGAGGTGTGAACGATATCTCTTTATATAATACAAAGTGATATCAAAATGATGAGATTCCAAATCTCATGGATTTTGTCCTCAACCTTGTAAAATATGACTAACACACCCCACACAACACATGGTGAGTTCCCAAGCATGCGAGGGGGGCGGCCCACTTGAGTTTAGGTGAGAAAATGAGCCGAGTCACTCGGTTTGTGTACCGGACGTTCGCGTGTCTTGTCTGTTAAGTACACTTCGTTTTAGCTCAGATGTACTTATACTTAATTAATTAATCCAATTAATTAATTTTATCAAATACAAAATTATAATAATTTATTTCCATGAAATAATTATTTATGAATTAAATTAATCACCCGGTAATTAATTGCAATTCATTAGACCGAATGATTTATCAAATAAATCAAATTAGATATCTAATATCCAATATTAATGAAGAGATAGTAAATACATATTTATCCATCAAATATCCTTGTGCGCGACTCCGTAGGTCCGTTTTAGTCAATAATGGGAGGAACCAAGGAGTACGGGTAACACTTAGCCAGTCTAGTGCTCCGTATCGTAACCCAAATAAGAACGAATGATCGGATCTTTCAAAACCATTATGTCGTGAATACCGTATACGTATAAACCCTTCAATCATATGTCCCGGTCAAGTATTAGGGTAACGGTAAAGTCAAACCCTACTGTAACTTGACTCTATGCTTTCTATTAATGCAAACCGATCTCATCGAGCTCTCGTGTATCAAATACAACTAGCTCTAAATGCTTTGGCCAAAGACATATGATCTCATTTGCCATTATATGCATAGGACATTTACCTGCTCACTTACAGGAGAAAGAATCCTATCTTGGTATTCAATAGAGACTGCTACTTGCCCACTAAATTGTATTTCGAGGTTGACCCCACCAACCGGCGATTGGATCGAATTACTCTAATGACTAACTTAATGTCACAAGCACATCTCTTACTGAAACATCAAGTCAAAGGTCCACGTATACCTATCACAAGCTTTCGATTCAGTCATTGACAATCCCTGAGTGATATCCATGTAACCGAATAAAGGTGAGTCATGTTCGAGTACACTAATCCCATTAGCATACCTATAATGTGTGCTCCCACTAACCTTTAGTGAAGACCGGCACTCTACATGTCAAAGTACACGTTATACAAGTCTTGTCTAAACTTATTGCCCAGTTGAACGAGTTAAGTATTCGAGCTCTAAACACTTCCAGTGCCTATATCTTTATCTCCATAAGGAGTAGAATGTTTGCTCTCAAATGCAAGGACTATTATTCTATATACCAAATCACAATGTCAGTGATATACAATAATATAGAAATAATTATTGCCTTATTAAATATTCATAATTACAATACAAATGATCTCACTCTCTCATCCTCTGAGTGGCATTCGAGGGCATATTCCTAACAATCTCCCACTTACACTCAATGCCACAAACTATGGTATCTAATACCCATACTCTCTAGATGTCTCTCTAAGACCTTTTGAGATAGTGGCTTGGTAAGAGTATCAGGAACATGTTTTGCTGTGTCTACTTTCTGCAGTATAACATTCCCTTCCTGAACCATTTCTCTAACAAAATGATATTTTCTCGCAATATGTTTGGTATTGTAGTGAGCCCTAGGCTCCTTAGCCTGTGCAACAGCTCCGTCGTTGTCATAAAACAGCGTCACGGGCTTATCCGTATTTGGAACCACTTGAAGTTCCTCAGTAAACTTCTTAATTCACAAAGCTTCTTTAGCAGCCTCCGTGGCTACCTGATATTCGGCTTGACATGTAGAGATAGCAGTTGAACTTTGCTTGGCACTTCTACAAGAAATTGCCCCAATATTCAGAGTGAAGATATACCCTGATGTGGACATCTGAGCATCCATGTCCCCCGAAAAATCTGAGTCTGTATAACTCATCACTCTAAGTTCTCCACCACCGTATGTAAGAACCAAGTCTTTAGTCCTCCTTAGGTACTTAAGAATGTTCTTTACAGCAGTCCAATGTTCCTACCCTGGATTTGACTGAAACTGACTTACTATGCTCACAGCATAGGCAATGTCCGATCTACTGCAAATCATAGCATACATGAGGCTACCTACTGCCGAAGCATAAAGTACCTTGCTCGTTTCCTTTTTGTCTTCCTCACTTTGAGGACACATCTCTAAGGAAAGTTTTGCACCATGTTGCATAGGTAGAAACCCTCTTTTAGACTCTTCCACCCTAAATCGCTTTAGGATCTTTTCTATGTAGAGGGATTGGGAAAGACCTAATATTCTTTTCTCTCTACCCCAGTAGAGGCGAATACCCAAAATATAGGTAGCTTCTCCCAAGTCTTTCATTGAGAACTCTTTAGAAATCCAAGCTTTCACAGAACTGAGCATTCCTACGTCGTTTCCTATAAGTAGAATGTCATCTACATATAGTATTAAGAATGCAATTTTGCTCCCACGAATCTTCTTGTAAATACAGGGCTCCTCTTCGTTTTGGACAAAATCAAAGTCTTTGACTGTCTTGTTAAAATGAAGATTCAAACTCCACGAAGCTTGCTTCAGTCCATAAATGGCACGCTTAAGTTTGCATACTTTATGAATATTGGTTTAAGATATGAATCCCTTAGGCTGTTCCATGTAAATCTCCTCAAGGAATCCATTTAGGAATGTCGTTTTTACATCCATTTTCCATATTTCATAATCTAAGTGGGCTGCTATGGCAAGCATCATGCAAATAGACTTAATCATAGCTACAGGAGAGAAGGTATCGAAGTAATCGATTCCTTCTCTTTGGGAATAACCATTTGCCACAAGTCTGGCCTTATAGGTATCAACATTGCCATATCCATCAGTCTTTCCTTTATAGATCCATTTGTTTCTAATAGACACGATGCCTTTAGGACGATCTACTAAAGTCCAGACATGATTAGCATGCATTGATTCTATCTCATCTTCCATAACTTCTTGCCACTTGCAGAGTCAACTGTTAGGAGTATGCCCTCGAATGCCACTCAGAGGTTGTTGAGTGAGGGCATTGTACTTGTAATTATGTAAACCATTTATATAAGGCAAATGAATGTTTCTTTATTTACTGGTAGTTACTGGCATTCCTAACTCGTAAATAAACATATAGAAACTAGTCCGTGTATTTGAGAGCAAAACATTCCACTCCTTATTGGATAAGGGGGTCGGCACTGGAAAGGTTATAGCTCAAATACTTAATCGTTCGCAAGTCGATGAAACTTGACTGGGCGTTAAGTTTATGTGAAGACTTGTATGACGTGTTCTTTGACATGGAGAGTGCCTATCGAACACTAATGGTTAGTGGGAGCACACGTTATAGGTATACTAATTGGATTAGTATACTCGAACTGACTCACCCTCGATTCGTCACATGGATTTCACTCCGGGACAGTCAATGACGGAATCGAAAGGTTGTGATAGGTATTCGTGAACCTTCGACTTGAGGATTTAGTAGGGATGTGCTTGTGACGTCAAGATTTTCATTAGAGTAGTTCGACCACATGGCGGAAGGCGGGGTCAACCTCGACGTGCATCTTGACGGGCAAGTAGCGGAGTCCTGAATACCAAGATAGAATTCTTTCTCCTATTAGTGAACGGGTTATATGTCCTATGCGGTTATTGACAGATGAGATCATAAGTCTTTGGCCAAAGCATTGGAGCTAGCTGTATTAGATACACGAGAGCTCGATGATCTCAATTTGCATTAACGCATGCATAGCGTCAAGTACAGATAGGATTTGACTGACCGTGACCCTATAACTTGATCGGGACATTTGGAAGAAGGGTTTATACATTTACTGGTATTCACGACAGAATGGTTCTTGAATGATCCCAATCATTCGTTCTCGGTTAAGTGCAGTGTAGGCCGCCAGGCTGGCTAGGTGGTGCTACTACTCTTTGGTTCCTCCCATTGCTGACTGAGACGGACCTACCGAGTCGCGCAATAGGATTGACGATGGAATGAATCAAGCTTATTATCTCATTATAAATATTAGATATTGGATATCTAATTTATTGGACATTGGATGTCTAATTGATTTTGGGACACCGGATGTCTAAATTGATTTATTGGATAAATTAATTTACGGCCTAATAAATTAAATATATTACTGGGTGACTAAATTTAATTCATGAATATAATTATTTCTTGGAGAAATTAATTATGTTATAATGTATTTGATATAATTAATTAACTGGATTAATTAATTGATATAAATACATCGGAACGGAATCGGAGTTTATCTGTTTGGACTCACGGGAGTCCGAAACGAACCGAACTCGTCCCGACTCCTTCTAGATGGCCGCCCCATACCTAACCCCTCCCTTGGTCTTGGTCTTCTCCTTGTTAGGTGGAAGACATATGGCCACCAAGGGGACAATATCATATTAAATATGATATTAGGTGATTTGGTCTTAAAAGTGAGAAGAATAAAAAGAAGACAATCTCTCACCTCACACTAATTCAATTCCAACGTGAGAATAGAGAGAGAGATAGACTTTGAGTTTAACACTCATCTTCATCTTCTTCATTCACTTCTTCTTCATTTTTCTTGGAGAAAAATTGAGAGAAAATTATTAAGAGATATATTATACACTTAGAGTGTAGTAATAAAAGCTTCATCACTTGATTCTAGCCGTAACCTTAGAGGTTAATCAAGTGTTGTTATTCCGATCATTTTTCCGGCGCGTGGCAAGTAGAGACGCGGTGCTTTCGGCGTTGGATCGTTCAAGGGCTTGGAGCGGATTGAACTCGTAGAGATCAAACTAAAGCTTGGGGAATAGCTCAAGAGAAGGTTTCCATTTAATCAACGGACTTCGAGGGTTAGTTTCTTACGACTCTTGCTTTTCGTTTATATATTCGTATATACGTAGCTCGATCGATCCTCTTAGGGATTCAGATCGAATTAATTTTCGTTTTACCGCTTCTGTTGGGCCTTCGATTTAGGCACCGAATCCCAACAGTGGTATCGGAGCGTAGGCCTTGCGATCGTATATACGATATTAGCATTTGGAATGCTTGATTAGATGGTGTATGATTTGGAATCATAATCGGATTAATCGTTGATTTTCTATTGTTCATCTAAAAATTAATTTTTCATGATTTTATGTTACAATATAAATCTATTTTTATTTTGAGAAACTGATTTAAATGAGTAATATAAAGATTAAAAAAATATTATTTTTGGAATCGGGGCGAAAAAACGAGCCGAACGAACGGACCCGGCTTGGAGTGCCGAGCCTGCCTCATGATCTGCTGTATGGACGCGATGCAGCGGCGATGGCGAGTCTGGTCGGCGGGATTGCGGCCGTGCTCGGCACCTGTGCGAGGCCACCTTTCGGCGGCTGGGCAGTGTCCCGGGTTTGGCCCGGTCGTGTTTTCCGACTCCGTTTTTTATATTTCGTTCGATAATTAATTTCCCACAAATTAAATTGGATTTAATTTGACTAAGATTTAATTATGGTAATTATATTCTTAGGGGAATTAATTTAATGAAATATTTTCTCGTCCGGAACAAGTTAAAATTGACGGTTGTTTGAATTAATTGGATTAATTCATTTTGGATGGATTGTTTTATATTGATTGGATCAATATTCAGATTCATTATGAATGCCATTTATTTAATGTGTTGGATACATTATTTTTGAATGGTGATGTGGTTCGTGGACTTAGTTTTTGAATCGTTCATTTTATTCGATTGGGTGGTAAAGGCCGTTTTGAGCCTATTTATTTTACTAGAAATATTTGTATCTAGGATGCAATTTTCAATGTAAAATTTATATGTAATGACGAAGACCGGAGGAAGATCCATTTCGAGAAGACGAAGATTCAAGACGAAGACTTGTAATTAGATTACAGAGTTTTTGTTTTCTAGGAACGGTCCATGAACCACATGTTGGTAGCAACTAGGTTGTGAATGGTTGTTTTATATTGTATGAATGCCACAAACGCTCTTAAACGATTAATGTGCAAAGTGCAACATAAATCGCGAAAATTCTCCCACAATAAATTATTAAGTTTATAAGGTTTCAAGGTTTTCCTTCCCTCCATCGAGTTTTCGGGAAATTGAAATCCAAACCGGATGTGCTATGCTTAGAGTTATCGGGGTAGTCATTCGGGAGGACGGATAAATTAGGAGCGCATTGGATGCCTTCGGTTGGAGCAAATTTTATCCCTAGAAACACGATAGGTTGCGGATAAAATTCATTGTGGCCGATTTGCGTCGATGGTATAAACTTAACTTGTTCACGAACCATAGAAACCGTATAGGTTTAGGGGAGTGAACAAGGGGAAAAAGAAGATCGAATAATCCATTAGATGGGTTGGTGTTGGACACCACTTTATGAAAATTAATAGACTAGAAACCTGTTCGGTTGCCCTCTATTAAGATTTATAAAGAACTCGATCACCACTATGAAGTAGAGCGACGATACTTAGGATTTCACATGGGAGTGTGTTATTAGATAAAAATAGTGGGAGCTGGGTAACAAGAATAGAAAAGACCTTAATTCTATACTCAGAACATAATATAACAAGTCACTAATTAATCTGTTATACTTAATGCAGACATAACTCAATATGACAATGAATCCACTCGCAATTCTGCTCGAAAAGAACACCTTAATGGGACCTAACTTTGTGGATTGGCTCTGAAATCTGATGATTGTCCTCAGTATAGAGGCACTGGGATACGTCTTGGAGACGGACATTCCGGCGCCTCCTGCGCGGACTCGAGCCAATCAGAAAGAGATTGAAAACCACGAAAAGTGGGTTAAGGATGACGTAAAAGTCCGTGCATACATGATGGCTTCTATGTCTAATGAGCTTCAGAGAGCTCACGAGAAAATGACTTCTGCTAGGCAGATTCTATCTCACTTAACCGAACTATATGGTGAGCACAGCAGAACTGCTAGATATGAGATATCCAAGCAACTGTTCGGTGCAAGGATGAAGGAAGGTGAGAAAGTTGGGGAACACGTCCTCAAAATGATATCCATGATCGAGAGATTGGAGGCTCTTGATTTCAAAATGGATACTTCTCTCCAAACCGACCTTATCCTACAGTCTCTCCCTGATTCCTTCTCACAGTTTGTTATGAACTTCAACTGCAATGAGATTGCATGTAATTTAGCTGGGCTAATGAACAAACTTGTGACCGCTCAGTCTCAGATGAAGACTCCGCGGATGAAGGAGTCTGCTCTTGTGAATTCTTCTGGACCTCGGAGGTCTAAGAACAAGAAGAAAAAGACCAAGAAGCAAACTGGACCACAAGTTAAGGACCTTAAGGGTAAGGGCAAGGCCCCGATGGTTCCGAAGAATAAGAAGAAAAAGGATGATTGTCTCAAGTGCGGTGAGCTGGGCCACTGGGCTAGAGACTGTTCGATTCTTCATGGCACTTCGTCTGAGAACTTTTAGTTTTGGAAACAAATTATTCTCTTTGTATTTTCTACTTCTGGATCTGGATTCGTGCTAGTTCTCATATTTGTACCGTGAATCGGATGCGGAACAAAGTAGGAAGCTTGGAGTTGGAGAAGTTATGATCACAGTCGGAAGCGGGCATAGTGTCGAGGCGACCGACATAGGATCACTTCTTTTGGGTTTAGAATCCGGCTTTGTTTTGACTTTAGAAGATGTACTTGTTTTGCCCAAGGGGCACAAAAACATTGTATCCATTCCGGTCATGGACCGAAAAGGCTTTTCATTTTTCATTGGTGATGGTTCCTGCAAAATTTATTTTAGAAATAAACTAGTGGGTACTGCTACATTGTTGAATGGATTGTATCATCTAAATCTCAGCAACAAAGTAGTTGTGAATACTATGACTAGAAAACGTGGTAGGGATGAAACCAATCAAGTTTTGAAATGGCATCTTAGACTTGGTCATGTTGGTCAGACCAAGGTTTACAAGATGGAAAAAGATGGACTTATGGGTCCATTGGGATCGGATCCCTTTCCTACTTGTAAATCTTACCTTAAAGGCAAAATGACTAAGTCCCCCTTCACAGGGACTTTTGAAAGAGCCGCTGATAAACTGGGATTAATCCATACCGACGTATGTGGTGCTTTGGAAGCAGCACGTGACGGATATCAATATTTAATTACGTTTACAGATGATCATATATGGTTATGTATACTTAATGAAACATAAATCCGAGGCCTTTGAGAAATTCCAGGAATTCAAGGCCCTAGTCGAGAAACAAACTGGTAATCATATCAAAGCACTTCGGTCAGACCGAGGTGGCGAGTATATGAGTACGGAGTTTGACGAGTTCCTTAAGGAACATGGAATAGTTTCACAACTAAAACCTCCAGGTACTCCTCAGTTAAATGGTGTGTCAGAAAGAAGGAACCGGACCCTGTTGAACATGGTCCGTTCCATGCTGGGCTATACTGACTTGCCGATTTACCTGTGGGGGTATGCACTTCTGACTGCCGCGTATATCTTGAACAGATGTCCTTCCAAATCCGTTCCTAAAACTCCACATGAGATGTGGGAGGGCAGGAAACCAAGTCTTAATCATATTAGGATTTGGGGATGTCCCACCTATGTCAAGAAGACTAAGGTGGAAAGTTGGAAGCTAGGTCTGCGAAGGGACATTTCATTGGATTCCCGTCTGGGACGATGGGATATCTATTCTACATGCCCGAAGATCGAAGGATCATTGTTGCTTTACAAGCACACTTCCTGGAAGATGAGTTCATTCAGGAAGGCGGAGCAGGTAGAAGTATTTCTTTAGAAGAATATAATGAAACTCCTAAGGAGACACCTGTGCAAGAAACTGGAACTGAACCTTCTGAAACACTGGTACAACCACCTCGTAGGTCTAGTAGGGTGTCTCATTTACCTGAGAGGTATGGGCTTGTGCACTTGGAGGAGCTGGGTCTCCATGAGGTTCCAAGTGATAGCCAAGAGACCGACCCAACAACCTATGACCAAGCGATGGTGGATGTAGACTCCGCGAAATGGCGTGAAGCTATGGAAGCGGAGATAGACTCGATGCATGTAAATCAGGTCTGGACTCTAGTAGACCGCCCCAAGGGCATAGTGCCTATTGGGAATAAGTGGATCTACAAGAGAAAGACTGATGGTGATGGCAAGGTTGACGCCTATAAGGCCAGGCTTGTGGCAAAGGGTTATACCCAAAAGGAAGGGATCGATTACCACGATACCTTCTCGCCCGTAGCCATGATCAAGTCTATTCGCATGATGCTTGATATAGCTGCCTACCACGATTATGAGATATGGCAAATGGACGTAAAGACGGCTTTCCTTTATGGATTCCTCGAGGAGGAAATCTATATGGAGCAGCCTAAAGGCTTTGTGTCCGAAGTCGATATTCAGAAAGTGTGCAAGCTTCAGCATTCCATTTATAGACTAAAGCAAGCGTCGCGTAGTTGGAACCTTCGTTTTGACGAGGCGGTCAAAGAGTTTGACTTCGTGCAAAATGAAGAGGAACCTTGTGTATACAAGAAGGTTAGTGGGAGCAAGATCGCATTCTTAGTACTATATGTAGATGACATTCTACTAATAGGAAATGATGTGGGAATGCTCAGTTCTGTGAAAGCTTGGCTTTCGAGTAATTCTCCATGAAAGACTTGGGAGACTCTACCTATATTCTTGGTATTCGACTCTACCAGGATAGAGCGAAGAGAACAATAGGCCTTTCCCAAGCCCTCTATATAGATAAGATCTTAAAGCGATTTAAGATGGATGATTCTAAAAGAGGGTTCCTACCGGTGCAACATGGAATAAAACTCACCTTGAAGATGTGTCCTCAAAGTGAGGAACAACGCAAGGAAATGAGTAATATACCATATGCTTCGGTCGTGGGTAGCCTTATGTATGCTATGTTGTGTACAAGACCTGACATCGCGCATGCTGTAAGCGTGGTGAGTAGGTTTTAGGCAAACCCAGGTAGGGAACATTGATCTGTAAAGAACGTTCTCAAGTACTTGAGAAGAACTAGAGATATGGTTCTTATGTATGGCGGTGGAGATTTGGATGTGGTGGGATTCACCGATTCGGACTTCCAAGGGCGAAGGACGACTCGATGTCCACTTCGCTACATATTTACTCTTAATGGAGGAGCGATATCTTGGCATAGTGCCAAGCAAAGCGCGATCGATTCCACTGTCGGTGAGTATCAAGCGGCCTCGGAGGCTTCCAAAGAAGGGTTACGGATTAAGAAGTTTAAGGAGAACTTCAAGTGATACCATGTCTTGAAATTTGCTGTTAGATGTCTGCGACAACGACGGAGTCGTAGCGCAGCCAAGGAGCCGAGGTTTCACAACAAAGACCAAACATATTGATAGGAAGTATCATTTCGTAAGAGAATTTGTTCGCAAGGGATACATTGTCTTTGCCTGAGTAGACTCGGCCGACAACGTCGCCGATCCATCGACAAGCCACTTTCTCAGACTAGCTTGGAGCGTCATCTGGAGAAAATGGGTATTAGATACCATAGTGTGTGGCATTGAGTGCAAGTGGGAGATTGTTAGGAGTATGCCCTCAAATGCCACTCAGAGGTTGTTGAGTGAGGGCATTGTACTTGTAATTATGTAAACCATTTATATAAGGCAAATGAATGTTTCTTTATTCTTGGTAGTTCTTGGCATTCCTAACTCGTAAATAAACATATAGAAACTAGTCCGTGTATTTGAGAGCAAAACATTCCACTCCTTATTGGATAAGGGGGTCGATCTTGGAAAGGTTATAGCTCAAATACTTAATCGTTCGCAAGTCGATGAAACTTGACTGGGCGTTAAGTTTATGTGAAGACTTGTATGACGTGTTCTTTGACATGGAGAGTGCCTGTCGAACACTAATGGTTAGTGGGAGCACACGTTATAGGTATGCTAATTGGATTAGTATACTCGAACCGACTCACCCTCGATTCGTCACATGGATTTCACTCCGGGATAGTCAATGACGGAATCGAAAGGTTGTGATAGGTATTCGTGAACCTTCGACTTGAGGATTTAGTATGGATGTGCTTGTGACGTCAAGATTTTCATTAGAGTAGTTCGACCCTGTAAACCGGAAGGCGGGGGTCAACCTCGACGTGCATCTTGACGGGCAAGTAGCAGGTCCTACTGAATACCAAGATAGAATTCTTTCTCCTGTTAGTGAACGGGTTATATGTCCTATGCGGTTATTGGCAGATGAGATCATAAGTCTTTGGCCAAAGCATTGGAGCTAGCTGTATTAGATACACGAGAGCTCGATGATCTCAATTTGCATTAACGCATGCATAGCATCAAGTACAGATAGGATTTGACTGACCGTGACCCTATAACTTGGTCGGGACATTTGAAAGAAGGGTTTATACGTTTACTATTATTCACGACAGAATGGTTCTTGAATGATCCCAATCATTCGTTCTCAGTTGGGGTACAGTGTAGGCCGCCAGGCTGGCTAGGTGGTGCTACTACTCTTTGGTTCCTCCTATTGCTGACTGAGACGGACCTACCGAGTCGCGCAATAGGATTGACGATGGAATGAATCAAGCTTATCATCTCATTATAAATATTAGATATTGGATATCTAATTTATTGGACATTGGATGTCTAATTGATTTTGGGACACTGGATGTCTAAATTGATTTATTAGATAAATTAATTTACGGCCTAATGAATTAAATATATTACTGGGTGATTAAATTTAATTCATGAATATAATTATTTCTTGGAGAAATTAATTATGTTATAATGTATTTGATATAATTAATTAATTGGATTAATTAATTGATATAAATACATCGGAACGGAATCGGAGTTTATCTGTTTGGACTCAGAGTCCGAAACGAACCGAACTCGTCCCGGCTCCTTCTAGATGGCCGCCCCATACCTAACCCCTCCCTTGGTCTTGGTCTTCTCCTTGTTAGGTGGAAGACATATGGCCACCAAGGGGACAATATCATATTAAATATGATATTAGGTGATTTGGTCTTAAAAGTGAGAAGAATAAAAAGAAGACAATCTCTCACCTCACACTAATTCAATTCCAACGTGAGAATAGAGAGAGAGATAGACTTTGAGTTTAACACTCATCTTCATCTTCTTCATTCACTTCTTCTTCATTTTTCTTGGAGAAAAATTGAGAGAAAATTATTAAGAGATATATTATACACTTAGAGTGTAGTAATAAAAGCTTCATCACTTGATTCTAGCCGTAACCTTAGAGGTTAATCAAGTGTTGTTATTCCGATCGTTTTTCCGGCGCGTGGCAAGTAGAGACGCGGTGCTTTCGGCGTTGGATCGTTCAAGGGCTTGGAGCGGATTGAACTCGTAGAGATCAAACTAAAGCTTGGGGAATAGCTCAAGAGAAGGTTTCCATTTAATCAACGGACTTCGAGGGTTAGTTTCTTACGACTCTTGCTTTTTGTTTATATATTCGTATATACGTAGCTCGATCGATCCTCGTAGGGATTCGGATCGAATTAATTTTCGTTTTACCGCTTCCGTTGGGCCTTCGATTTAGGCACCGAATCCCAACATCAACATCTACCATTGCTTGGTCGTATGTAGAATGATCATTCTCTTGACTACTTTTTGTCATCTCATGGACACACAGTTCTTCTTGATGCAAATAGCCATACCTCTCAGGTAATTGAGAAATTCTACTAGACTTGCGAGGTTGTGTTTGTATTTTAGAAGGTTCAGTTCTAATATCTTGCATAGGTGTCTCATTTGGTGTTTCTTTTATTTCTTCCAAAGAAATATTTCCACATGCGCCTCCTTCCTGAATAAATTGATCTTCCAGGAAGTGTACTTGTATAGCAACAATAATCCTATGATCTTCGTGCATGTAGAATAGATATCCTATGGAATCCCCTGAATATCCTATGAAACAACCTTTCACAGACCTTACTTCCAATTTCTCTACCTTAGCCTTCTTCACATAAGCAGGGCATCCCCAAATCCTAATGTGATTAAGACTTGGTTTCCTACCGCTCCACATCTCATGTGGAGTCTTAGGAACGGATTTGGAAGGACATCTGTTTAAGATATGCGCAGCAGTAAGGAGTGCGTAACCCCACAGATAAATCGGTAGATCAGTATAGTTAAGCATAGAGCGAACCATGTCCAACAAGGTTTGGTTCCTTCTTTATGATACACAATTTAATTGTGGAGTAGCTGGAGGAGTGAATTGTGACACTATTCCTAGTTCTTTTAAGAACTCATCAAACCCGGAACTCATGTACTCAGCACCTCGGTCTGACCGAAGAGTCTTCACGGTTACCTGTTTGATTTTCAACTAGGGCTTTAAATTCCTTGAATTTATCAAAAGCTTCAGACTTATGTTTCATTAAGTACACGAACCCATACCTGGTATGGTCATCAGTGAATGTAATGAAATACTGAAAGCCATCTTGTGCCACTTCGAAAGGGCCACAGACGTCGGTATGGATCAATCCAAGTTTTTCAGCAGCTCTTTCAAAAGCCCCTGCGAAGGGTAACTTAGTCATTTTGTCTTGAAGGCAAGATTCACAAGTTGGATAGGGATCTGATCCCAATGGACCCATAAGTCCATCTTTCTCCATTTTATGAACCTTGGTCTGACCAATATGACCAAGTCTAAGATGCCACTTATGTGCTTGGTTTGTTTCATCCCTACCACGTTTCCTAGTTATAGTGTTCACAGTTGTTTTATTCGTTAGATTCAAATGGTATAAACCATAATAATATAGCAGTACCAACCAATTTATTTCTGAAATAAATAAGACAGGATCTATCTCCAATAAAAAAGTGAAATCCCTTTCGGTCCATGACCGAAATTGATACAATATTCTTGTGCCCCTTGGGCAAAACAAGTACATCATCTAAAGTAAGAATAAAACCAGATTCTAAATCCAACATAAGGGATCCAATATCAGAAGCCTCGACACTATGACCACTTCCAACGGTGACCATTACCTCCCCTGAATCCAGCTTCCTACTTCGTTCCGGATCCTAATTAATTATACAAATATGAGAACTCGCACCGGAATCAAGTATCTAAGAAGTAGAATGTACCGTTATAGAATAATTTGTTTCTAAAACCAGTAGTTCCATACCTGAAGGCGCACTACAGTCAAGCTTTGGACAGTACCTCTTCCAATGGCCTAGCTCACCGTAGTTGAGCCATACATCCGTTTTCTTGTCCCCCTTGATCTTTTGAACCATTGGGGCCTTGCCCTTCCCCTTATCGATCTTGGCTATTGGACCTAACTGCTTTTTGTTCTTTTTCTTCTTATTCTTGGACATCCAAGTCCCAGAAGAAATCACAAGTGCAGCTTCCTTTCCATTTGTCTTCATCTGAGACTGGGCAGTCGTCAGTTTTTTCATTAGCCAGCTAAGTTATATGCAATCTCATTGCAGTTGAAGTTCATGACAAATCGGGAAAAGGAGTCAGAAAGTGACTGTAGGATAAGGTCAGTTTGGAGAGATGCATGCATCTGAAAATCAAGATCTTCCAATCTCTCAATCATCGATATCATCTTAAGGACATGGTTCCCATCCCTCTCTCCTTCCTTCATCCTGTCGCCGAGTAATTGCTTTGATATCTCATATCTAGCAGTTTGACTATGCTCTCCATAGAGCTCATCCAGGTGTGCTAAGATGGCTCTCGAAGACGTCATCTTTTCATGGGCACGTTGAATCTCATTAGTTATTGAACCTAGCATGTACCCGCGCACTCTTACATCGTCTTTTACCCATTACTCATGGGCATCGACATCTTCTTGATTGGGTCGGGTTCTTGCAGGAGCCGCTAGGATGTCCGCCTCCAAGACGTATCCCAACATTTCTATAGTGAGGACAATCCTCAAGTTTCAAAGCCAATCCACATAGTCCGGACCAGTCAGGATGTTCTTTTCAAGTAGTATAGCGAGTGGGTTCATTGTCATTTTGAGAGATTTTGTTAACTGTAGAGAATAATATAAGATTCGTTAGTGATTGTTTAATTATGACCCAAGTAAAGAATTTAAGGACTTTCTTTATTCATAACTCGGCTCTCACTATATTTATCGGCATTGATACACTCCCATGTGAAATCCGGAAGTCACGGTTGACTTCATAGTGGTGATCGAGTTCTTTACACAGTTTAATAGAGGGCAACCCATACGGTTTCTATTCTATCATTCTTTATAAAGCGGTGTCTAACACCAACCCATCTAATGGATGCTTCGATCTTCTTTTACCCCTACTTCACTTTCCCTCAACCCATTCAGTTTCTATGGCTCGCTGAACTATCTAAGTTTAAACCGTCAACTCCTATTAGTCTGACAATTGAATCTTACCCGGCAACCCATGCGGTTTCTAGGAGTTTGATTTGTTACAACCAAATGCATCTAATGCACTCTAGGAATTTATCAACCTTCCCCAAAAATATTACCCCGACATACAAGGAAGAATAATATTCCAGTTTAGATTTCAATTTTCCATGAGTTTGATGGAGGTAGGAAACCTCGTAACCTTTATAACTTAGTGTTTATAAGTGGGAGTATTAACGTGATTATATGTTACACTTCGCACATTATCCGTTTATAAGCGCGGTTTGTCGGTTTGTTTGTTTGTCATACAATATGAAAACATACACAAGCTAAAACTAACAACATGCAGTTTATGGACCATTCCTAGAACAAAAACATCATAATCTAATTACATGTCTTCGGTCTTGAATCTTCATCTTCTCGAGCGGATCTTACTCCGGTCTTCGTCATTACATATAAATTTTACAGTTGAAAAGTTGCATCCTATACAAATTTTCTAGTAAAATAAATAGGCTCAAACGGCCTTTACAACCCAATCGAACAAAACAAATGATTCAAAACTAGGTCCATGAACTACATCCCCATTCAAAATTAAACAATCACATTGAATAAATGGTAATAACGATTAATCTAATCAACAAAAATTAATCCAACAATTAGAATTAATCCAATTAATTCACGTAATCGTTAATTTTAATTTGTTCGGGACAAAATAATTATTTCATTAAATTAATTTCCTTAAAAATAAAATTACCATAATTATATTTTAATCAAATTAAATCCAATTTAATTTGTAGGAAATTAATTTACCGAACGAAATATAAAAAATAGACTCGGAAAACACAAGGTCCGGGCCAAGCCCGTGGTCTGCAGGTTGCCCAACCCACTGAGCAAAGCCCAAGATTGGCACCGCCTCGCCTATCGGCAGTAGCTTGTCGTCGGGCGATCCGGCACTGAGCTGCCGGGTCGGGCTAATTTTTCGGCTCGTATTTTCGTCCCGAATCCAAATATAATATTTTTTTAAACATTTAATCAGTTTTTCAAAAGAAAAATAGATTTATATTTTAACATAAAATCATGAAAAATAATTTTTAGATGAACAATTAAAACAATTATGATTCCAAATCTTAACAAAATAACCAAGCATTCCAAATGATAATCGCATAGACCTATCTCCGACACCACTGTTGGGATTCGGTTATAAAAACGAGATACGCAGTGGAAAATAAACCGGTCCAACCGGATAAAATCAAACCCCAAAAATGGACCGATCAAGAATCGTATAAACGATTATAAATAACGAGGATGATAATCAAAGAATACTTACCCTCGTAGTCCTTTGATAATATAATCTTCGAAGGAAAAACCCGATCAAGCCTTTTCCCGATTACCTACACGAACACGAATTCAATTCGTTGTAGCTTGTTGAATGATCCAACACCGAAAATGCCGAATGTCTCTAATTCACACGCGTCGGATATTGATCGGAAAAATAGTATGTCAATTCGTTCTCAAAGAACACGGCTATGAATCGACACAATATTTTTCTTCTCTTCTCTTCTTCCTTTCTTATTCTCTAGAATAAACAAGAAATGAAAGAAATTATTTTCTCTCTCCCCTCTATGAAAGCTCACGGCTGATTCACTTTCAAAAAGTGGTGTGTGTGTGTGTGTGTGTGTGTGTGTGTGTGTTTGTGTGTGTGTGTGTGTTATTCTTCAACTCACTCGTGAGGTGTGAAATGTATCTCTTTATATAATACAAAGTGATATCAAAATGATGAGATTGCAAATCTCATGCATTTTGTCCTCAACCTTGTAAAATATGACTAACACACCCCACACAACACATGGTGAGTTTCCAAGCATGAGAGGTGTAACATATGTGTACTTTATTAATAATGTATTTTATTAATGATCGTATTCTGTTGAGAGTTAGTTTGGGAAAGTTCCATATGATAATGTTTGGTGCCTGGAATCGTATGTATGTTGGAGTTGGAACTGGTATGTTGGTGGTTAGTAATGGATGAGTCATGTTTTTGTCAGGATGTGTTCGTTCTGACCAACTCCATAGTGGCGATACTGAGAAATAGCAATTAGCGCACGCTAGACTGTGTTGCTAGCGCGTGCTAATTATGTATTGGTAGCGCACGTTACTTGGCAATGGTAGCGCACGCCATTATGGCCGGTCCGTGCATGCAGAGGGTTCCAGAATCTGGACAAACTAGCAGGTAGCGCACGCTAACCCTTACGGGTAGCGCACGCTAACGCAACCAGTGTAGAGAGTTATGCACCTCCTTTCAAAGGCAGTGGGCTGCCTTTTAAGACCGATAGCACATGCTACACCATACCCGTAGTGTGCGCTAATCACGTCCAGTATAAATAGGACATCATAGTCCAGTTCTTGTCATTTTTCTCCCTTCATTCCTCCTCCCACGGCTGAGTGTCCTGGACATACGGAAGGGCAGGATTTAGCCAGACTTCACGACCCAACAACGTTTTTGAGTTCCGGGAACAAAGCTAACAAGATCTTAACAGTTTTTATCATCCAGATCAAGGTAAATGATGCGAAACCCGATTTCTTCATATCTTAGGGTTTTCTTTAGGTTCTAACCTCTAAAGTCCAGATCTAGCCGTCATTGTGCTGGATTATGATATTAGAATTATAATCCTTTACTTTTCGTTGAAGTTTACGGATTAGGTTTCGAGTTTCTTCCGTAGTTATGAATGATCTATGCTGACCTTATAGTGTCCGACTGAATGTCCCTAAGAGTAGAACTTAGGGTAAACTTTTCCGTTTCCGTAGTACTGTGTTTGATATAGTGCTGTGTTGTGCTAGGACCTAATCGTTGAGGAAAGTTCGAGTAGCAGGTCCTTTTGCTCACCGTTCCATGTACCATTGTAATTGAGGCAAGTACTCTGATTGTGTTTATTATACTTTGTGTGAATATGTGGTATCAGAATGTGGTATTCATGCAGGTACTTTGATTGTGTTTGAGGTACTCTGTGTGAATATGTGGAAAATGTGATTTTATGAAAAGTGGTAGTTTCAGAAAATGTGATTTGTTCCATTTCGTGAAAAGTGATGATTTCTGAAAATGCGACATGTGGTCATGTGCCAAGTAAAACCAGTGAGGGTCCCCCGGGTTACGTAGACCCGGGGGAGTGTTGCCGGGCCGTGTTACGCTGCAATGCGTGGCTTCTGTCGGGAAGTGCACATCCGTTGCCACCATTCAGGCGCAGGTGTGCAGTGGGCATGTTCAAGGGACGGCTTCTAACAGGGGGTGAGCACCGGTTTCATGGTGACCAATAAAGCTGCTTCGGTTAGCTTCTGGACTAAGGATACTTGTGGTTTAATGTGTTGATTTTGGTTATGGTTCATGTGTTGGATCAGTTATGAGCTGTTGTTTTTGTTATGATTCAACAGGACCATGTATTGGTATGTTTTTGTGATGTATGTTGTCATGAAAGTTGACGTTGGTTTTAAGTGTGTGAATGTCTGATTTCTATTGATGGTCATTGTTTTCTTTTATGTTGGTCCAGCCTGGTAGGTTCTCCAAAAAGAATCTACGGCGCTGTAATACCTCCGTAAATCACGGGGGTGTTACAGAATTTGCTATCGGAGCTTAGGTTTATGGATACCTAGGCTGTTGGTTTTTTGAGCCTGTCAAAGTTGAGTTAGTCGTTTGTTTATGATATCATTGATTTGCTGTCATCTCGTGCGACCTCCGCTGTAAGTTTCTTTGAACTCTAATTTTTTCTGCCCAGATTGTTTTGGTCTCTTTTCGATCATGCTTGGATTTTGAGTTCCTCATGTGAATTGTCCCCCATTGGAGTCGTGTCTATTGTTTTCCTTTCCTTACACGTCTAAGGAACTGGTACATGTTGAGGTAGGGAGAAGGTAAGTCTTTCGATTGTAAGCTCCCTCCTATCTGTAGGGTGGATGTGTTGTGATAACTCGATTAGCCCTAGGTTTAAGGGCTCAAATTTGTTGATGGTATTGGGATTGTTGGGATGTGCATGAGTATACATACGGTTTGGGTGAAAATAGTTGCATGAGGTATATTGGAAAACCGGGAATGTTATTGATTCCTGCATTTTATGAGATTTTTAAGTATCAATTTTATCTGCTGTGTGAGTATCTTGAGATGGCTTTTGGTATTTTGCAAACTGGGTTTTATTTTGTAAGACTGATTCTCTAAAGCAAGTTTTGGCATTTTGGCCTTGAACGCTTTGACAATATTTTTATGACGGTATTTGGTGTCTTATAAATGACTTTGTGAGTATTTGAAAAATATTACCGTCATTGGCCTTTTGGGCGTTTTTGAACATTTTTGGAAAATAGTTTTTAGCCTGGTGAGTTCCGACACGGGACCCACGGCGCTGTAATATCCTGGGTGGTTTGGGAATGTTACAGATTATGGTGAAACATCTATAATGGCTTTTGAAATTCTTTCAAATGGTGACAATCTACGATTTAATATCGCCATATCAAATGAGTATGTATTCGGTCGAAAATCTTTCTTTCTATCTAGCAACTAGTGGGAGAGAAGGAATCTTCATTTTATCTAAATCCGAGGTAAATCTTTGAAATATTTCAGGTTATAGACGTTTTTGAAAATTTTAAAAATATAAATTGCTTTGCGCATTATTTAAAAATGATTTCGAAATTGACGTGTAAAATAAAACTCCCTCTCCTAAAGTATTCACAAGTTTTGGGGGAAACGTGACTCGCCATTATCTGCAAAAGATTGTGTTTTCGGATATGGTATTACCATTCCTGTCAGAGGACCAAAAGTTGATTTTAAGCATAATACGCATATATGTATATTCTCACCCTTGTATGTAGTATACGACCCTCCCAACATTCGATGTTCTAGTGTTGACTATTATGAGTATTTGAGATCAGACGATACCCTATGAAGTCCCCTTAGTAACTGAGTTGACAAGTAGGGCAAGTAGATAGAAGACATCTGGAAGATTCTGGGCAATAATGCTTAGAATTGTGATTAAGATGATGGTTTGAACGTTAGGACGTTCCACATGCACACGTGATAATAACTCTCTTCGCCGAGAGGTAGGGTTTCAGTTTAGTTGTTAATGGCTTTTCGATGATTCCTTGCGTGATGTTGTATACTTACAAACCAATGTGTTCGGATTTATATGCTGCCGCATATTAGTAACCTTTGGTTCTGGTGCTATTTAAGGGGTTTTTATGACTGTATTACTGAATCGGAGCAGTTAACGTACGCTACCTTGTGGATAGCGCATGCTAACATGAGATGCATAAACTACCACATTCAACTGAGAATTTAGCAACGCACGCTATGTAATTATGTAGCGCACGTTAAAGTGCAGCAGTTAGCGCACGCTATGGAGAGGGTAACGCGCGCTAACTGGTAGTTCAGGGGCAGTCCAGAGGCTATTGGACTAAGGTTGGAGGTCTCGTTAGCGCACGCTAACGCTTGTAGTTAACACATGCTAATCTGTCCGGCATATAAACTGGACAGCAATCGCGGTTCCTCATTTCCGCTCTTTTTTTTTCTCCATGGGTGACATGAGAATGTGAATCGAAGGTGACGATGGTTCGTGATCTTGACCGATTTTATTTCGTTCAGAGATGTTTTGGGGTATAAAATTTTCTAACCCAATGTTCTTTGTCGGATTGAGGCAATTCCTTGATTTTCCCTTGAGTTGACATTTTGTGAATTTTGTCCTTGATCTCAGTATGAATCGATTGATGTTAAATATTATTGTTGGGCATGCCTTATGAATTGCATATCCCTAATTCCGACCATTTTAATTCGATTGAAAATTCTAAAGATTTTGAGGAACTGTGAACAATTAACGTTGATCAAATGTCCGTAAACTCTTGGTGAGCAAAACAAGCGATCAAGGGACATCTCGTACGCCAGATGATGGCAAGTGATGCTTTCTTAATACGTCCAAATTGTGGATGCTCCCGACAATTGTGGTTTTCGTCATGTACTGGTTCCAAGATTTTGTAATATAGCCCCAATGTTGTTGAATATTTGGCCATATTTCCTTTGGTGACTCATGATTCTATCTGAGCAAACCGTATCTATTGTGTTGTGCTTTATTTTGATTTCAACCTGTGCCATTAACTGGATCGCGTTACTACCGAGAAGTCCTCACGATGTTAATAGTCATTCCGCATGCATCAGGATGCCCAGAGAATTGGTCATCTGACCTTATGAAATTGCTTGTTACGTTATTACCTTGCTTCCATTGTTCTAAATTTCGGGAACAAACTTTTTTATTTAAAGTGGATCGTGACACCCGAGTTTTGACTTCTTTTTCCACCCTAACTCGCTTATGTTCGATGATATCTTCTGAAATTATTCTGTTCTCTGATTTTTGTCGCTTGAATGAGTTGTGATATTGTTTCAAATGAATCCGTCCACAATTGTGCATTTTACCAAGTTCGGTTCAATTCTTGTGAGCCCTGTGCGAAGTGAACGTCTTGTAATCCTTACAAGTTCAATTAATGTCTCGGACTGGGATGTGAACCTTGGAGTTGTTGTTCGGTTGTTGTCGTCCAGTTGTTGTTGTTCAATCGATATTATTCGATCATTGTGGTTCGATAGTTGTTGCTCGATCTTGCATCGTTATTATCGAGTATCTCATTTCTTTATGGTTCAGTTATCTGTCATGACATGTAATTTTCCAAACCTTTGAAGTTGTCGGAATTATATATTTGTTCAGCGTTAAACCCACATTTTGATTGTTGTACTATTCGGATTATCAACCATAGTGGTTCATGATCATTGCACTCCGTAAACATTCTTGCATATTGAATTGGACCACAGTAAGACATGGAGTTTTGTGCCCGTTGTTGGCAGCAGATAACGTGTGTCACCTAATGTTTGCATTTTGTTAGCTTGACCAATGTTTTGGTCGTATTCGTGCCATTAATAAACTCGATCCTTATAGAGAATCTTCGTGAGTCTATCATCAAAATTTTCATCCCTATCATTGTTATTATTGTGGCGGCGGGAGATAATTAATGCTGGATGACAGCACCGCCATAATAGCGGCAACTAGAAACAACTGTGGCACCGCTAGGGCTGCCGACTTAAAATCGATCTGGTGTGTATATAAGACCTTGAGAGATGTTTCCATAGTAGACTCAAGACGTTGGTCGAAGGGAAACAGTTGAATAACCTTGTGAGCATGGATCCTGATAAGCATACTCGTTGCTTAGAACATATCAATTATCTAGAAGCCGTAGCACAATTTCATCGAGACACAAGTCAGGCTGCGCAGGAAGCAGCTACCCGAGAATGCGAGCATGCTGCGCAACTAGAAGCTCAGTTAGCTGCAGCACAACGTGCTCTTTGAGAGAGGGAGGCCCAATACACTCTAGCAAGAGAGGCCCTCCAGGATCAGGTGCAGCAAGAGAGAGCAATGATACGAGCCAACGTTGAGGAGATCCTTGCTATCCTCCCAGCGGCCCCAATTCCGGTAGTGGGACAAGAAGTCGCAGAAGACAAAGAAGATCCCAAGGAAGATCCCCAAGAGGACCCATAAGAGGAGGTCGAAGATAACTCTGTTGTCGTTAGCCCATGAGCTGTGCTCAATGGGAGCAGGCTGTGTATCGATGTTTTTATAGTTGAGTATTGGTATAATGTTTACGGTTTAAGAATAAATTGTGTATGAATACAGTTGATGACTTGGACATATATTCCGACGACGCCCTTTCCTGTTTCAAGTTTCGAGGACGAAACTTATTTTAAGAGGGTAAGGGTGTAACATCTGCATACTTTATTAATAATGTATTTTATTAATGATCGTATTCTGTTGAGAGTTAGTTTGGGAAAGTTCCACATCATACGATTTGGTGCCTCGAATTCTATGTATGTTGGAGTTGGAACTGGTATGTTGGTTGTTAGTAATGGACGAGTCATGTGCTTGTCAGGATGTGTTCGTCCTGAACAACTCCATAGTGGTGATATTGAGAAATGGCAGTTAGCGCACGCTAGACTGTGTTGCTAACGCGTGCTAATTATGTATTGGTAGCGCACGTTAGTTGGCCATGGTATCGCATGCCATTATGGCCGGTCCGTGTATGCAGAGGGTTCCGGAATCTGGACAAACTAGCAGGTAGCGCACGCTAGCGCGGCCAGTGTAGAGAGTTCTGCACCGCCTTTCAAAGGCAGTGGGCTACCTTTTAAGCCCGATAGCACATGCTACGCCTTACCAGTAGAGCGCGCTAATCATGTCCAGTATAAATAGGACAGCGTAGTCCAGTTCTTGTCATTTTTCTCCCTTCCTTCCTCCTCCTGCGACTGAGTGTCCCGGATGTACGGAAGGGCAGGTTTTGGACAGACTTCACTACCCAACAACGTTTTTGAGTTCCTCGAACAGAGTTAACAATATCTTAACAGTTTTTATCATCCAGATCAAGGTAAATCATGCGAAACCCGAGTTCTTCATATCTTAGGGTTTTCTTGAGGTTCTAACCTCTAAAGTCCAGATCTTGCCGTGATTGTGCTGGATTATGATATTAGAATTATAATCCTTTGCTTTTCGTTGAAGTTTACATATTAAGTTTTGAGTTTATCCCGTAGTTATGAATGATCTATGCTAACCCTATAGTGTCCGACTGAATGTCCCTAAAAGTAGAACTTGGGGTAAACTTTTCCGTTTCCGTAGTACTGTGTTTGATATAGTGTTGTGTTGTGCTAGGACCTAATCATTGAGGAAAGTTCGAGCAGCAGGTCCTTTTTTCACCGTTCCCTGTACCATTGTAATTGAGGCAAGTGCTATGATTGCGTTTATTGTACTTTGTGTGAATATGTGGTATGAGAATGTGGTAGTCATGCAGGTACTTTGATTGTGTTTGAGGTACTCTGTGTGAATATGTGGAAAATGTGATTTTATGAAAAGTGATAATTTCAGAAAATGTGATTTGTGCCATTTTTTGATAAAGTGATGATTTCTGAAAATGCGACATGTGGTCGTGTGCCAAGTAAAACCAGTGAGGGTCCCCCGGGTTCTGTAGACTGAGGCCTCTGCAGTTCACTTGGTAGGGTTGTACAGCCAGAGGGGCCTGACGAGGTCTCTCTGGGCAGTGGTATGTATCTCGCGTGAGGTATAATGCCAGTATAGCCCCCATTGTTTTGTGATGATGATTGTGATATGGTACTCCGGATTACCCATGATGGCACTGTGATTTATGTTATTCACTTGTTGTACATATCCTGGAATCGTTGTACTCACACCAGTTGTTTGCTAACCCCTTCTAGGGTGGATATACTTGTTATGTATTCCGGTACATGTCTTAGTGGCAAGCTGGCGCAGGAAGGGCACGAGGATGACGAGCAGCACTGATATCACGTGTCATTGTGAGTTGGTGGTTGTTTTGGCATGGTCAGAGTCGTTTTTTGGTTTTGTACTCGCGTGGGTACTGTCATATGTACTTTTGTGGTAGTGTCCGAAGTCGATGAAGACAGGAGTGTTGCCGGGCCGTGTTACGCTGCAATGCGTGGCTTCTGTCGGGAAGTGCACGTCCAGTGCCACCATTCAGGCGTGGGTGCGTGGTGGGCATGTTCAAGGGATGGCTTCTGGCAGGGAGTGAGCGCCGGTTTCACGGTGACCAAGAGAGCTGCTTCAGTTAGCTTCTCGACTGAGGATACTTGTGGTTTAATGTGTTGATGTTGGTTATGGTTGATCTGTTGGATCAGTTATGAGATGTTGTTTTTGTTGTGATTCAACAAGACCATGTATTGGTATGTTTTGGTTATGTATGTTGTCGTGAAAGTTGACGTTGGTTTTAAGTGTGTGAATGTCTCATTTCTATTGATGGTCATTGTTTTCTTTTATGTTGGTCCAGCCTGGTAGGTTCTCCAAAAAGAATCTACGGCGCTGTAATACCTCTGTAAATCACGGGGGTGTTATAGAATTTGGTATTGGATCCTAGGTTTATGGATACCTAGGTTGTTGGTGTTTTGAGCCTGTCAAAGTTGAGTTGGTCGTTTGTTTATGATATCATTGAGTTGTTGTCATCTCGTGCGACCTCCGTTGTAAGTTCCTCTGAACTCTAATTCTTTCTGCCCAGGTATGACATGCTGGGGGCAGGTATGTTCGCTTACCTACTGATTCAGGATACAACTCCGGTCGTATTCCCATCTCAACTAGATCTCTACGAGCGTTCACACCATCTTTAGTATTACCTCTAATGTTGAGAAGTGTGCCGACTAAACTATCACACACATTTTTTTCCACGTGCATAACATCTACACAGTGTCGCACATCTAGATCGCGCCAGTATGGAAGATCAAAGAATATCGAATTTTTTTTCCATATGTTTTTCTCATTATCCTTCTTTTAAGTCTTTCTGAATATTGTATTCATGTTCTTGACTCGCTCATAAACTTGGGCACTAGTTAAGGGTGTTGACGCCATGCCGTGCTCTTGACATCTATCAAAAGCTTTTTTCAATCTACGGTACGGGTGATTACGTGTGAGAAACTTCCGATGTCGAGTGTAGACTGTCTTTTTTCCATGTTTTAACTGTATGTAGCTTGTGTCTTCCTCACATATAAGACATGCTAGATACCCCTTAACACTATAACCACTCAAGTTCCCATATGCTGGAAAGTCATTAATGGTACAGTATAACATTGCACGTAATCTAAAACTATCATGGCGGTATCCATCAAACACATCAACCCCTTTCTCCCACAACATTCGTATGTCTTCAACCAAGGGGCTTAGATAAACATCAATATCATTTCCCGGTTGTCGCGGGCCTGATATCATCATAGATAACATGATATATCTTCGCTTCATACGCAACCAATGGGGGAGATTGTAAATTATGAGCATAACGGGCCACGAACTATGTTTAGTGCTTAAGTTATCAAAGGGATTCATTCCATCTGTAGCGAGTCCAAGCCTAAGATTTCTTGGCTCACTCCCGAAATCAGGAAAGAGCTGATCAATCTTTTTCCACTATGGAGAATAAGCTGGATGGCGAAGCTGTCCATCAGATTTCCTTTTATCTGCATGCCACGAAAGGTTCATTGCATCATTTACATTGGCAAATAATCGCTTAAACCTTGGAATTATTGGGAGATACCATAACACCTTCGCTGGAGGACCCTGTTTCGTTTCTTCATCACTATCACAATCTGTGGACTTCGATTTGTATCGTGAAACTCCACACCTCGGGCACTTGTGCAGTGCTTCAAACTCTTTTCTATATAATATACAATCATTGGGGCATGCGTGTAGTTTTTTATACTCCATACCCATCGGACATAATATTTTCTTCGCATCATAGTTACGGTTTGGCAATGTGTTGTTTTTTGGAAGCATCTCCTTCAATAACTCAAGCAATTCAGTGAAGCTTTTATCACTCCAGCCATTTCTTGCCTTCATATTGACCAATTTTAAAACTGCTGACAGACGTGTGAAATTTTGGCATCCTGGATACAATGGTGTCCCCGAGTCACTTTGTAGAGTGTCGTACACATGTGGTTTTTGAAAATATTCATGTCCGAAGTCCCGAATCATGTCTTCAAGTCGATCTTCTATATCTACATCAGCGTGCTTAGTTGGAATATCTGCCACTTCACCATGCCATATCCATGTTGTATAATTTTTATTAATTCCATCACAAAGAATATGTTCCCGAATAAGGTCAACTTCATGTCGCCTCCCATTCAAACATTTGATATAAGGACAAAAATATTTTCCATCCTTGGGCTCTGATTGATTGCATTGAGCAAATTCTAGAAATTGTTCAACTCCATTCTCGTACTCATCGCTTATGCGACTTTCTTTCATCCAACTATGATTCATTTTTTCCTCTTCTGTGGAACACCATTTTCAAGATATAATATTAGAAAATTTGATAAAACTACATATGAATTGTTAAAACATAAGAAAAACTAAAAGACCTACTAGGACTGTGTAAATTATTTACAGAATTCTCTTCATTTATAATCTCCTAAGGATAGGCGTTATATATTTTTGATCTAATGTATTACTCAAATTACGTGTTCACCGACCTAAACTACGCAATGCCCCAAAGCAGATCAATTAACATAAGAAACCTAAAAAAACAAGATGGAATTCAGAAAAGCAAGTATCTGGGGAAAGAATTATGATAATACTCATTCTATGGCTGTTCCATCACAGGACAAAGATGATGGAGGTATGAATGAAAAAAATACTGTTTTGAGTTGGATGGCAATTCTAGTAATGCCCTCTCATTATTTCTCGTTTCAATGTTTAGTCTGTATCATAAAAGACATTAGCAGTATCATTCTTAAGAAAAAAATTAATTTTGATTAGTTCAAAGATTTTCTTTTTTCTTTCCATTGATTTATACATAGGAAATGAGGTTGTTATAGTGCAGTTATACTTCCATACTTTGCCTTTTTTTGACACTGCTGTAACACCCCCAATCTACTCAGGGATATTACACACCGTAGACCCTCTCCTCGAGGATCTACCAGGCTGATAACTAAAATCAACATCTAAACATCGCCTTTAAGGCTAAAATGACTCAGTAGACCGACTTGGTCTTTCAATAATAACATACAACTCAATTCCAAACACATACCCACGCAGGGGTCAAAATACAATAAACTCCCGTACAACGGGGAAAAGATACTGCAGCGGAAAAGAAAATACAACTAGACCAATACGACATCAACGGATCCTCGTGTGATTAGTATCATTCATCTTTCATCATCCTTCGTGCCGACCCTATGCTATGCTCCAAAACCTGAATGCAAAAATAGACATCCACCCCCCGAATACTCGGGGGTTAGCAAAACTCCACTGTTTTGCTAGTGCAAGTACAAGTGCAAAAATACGAGCCATACAATACAAGTTCCAAGAACAATAATAATCAGGAATCCTCAAAGTTCCAGACATAACGAAAAGCACTTCCCGAGGCATGAGTTTGGTGAAACATTCCAAAAACCGAAAGATCACAAATCAAGGGAAACAATTTATAAAACCGTTTAAAATGCCATCGAGAGTTTTAATAGAAAACAATTTTAGGATTATCGAATCGTTCTCTTTCCTAAAAATCAACAGGGTCACAGCCCAAAGGTTTTGTTTTTCACAAATGAAACCAACAACAATACACAAGGTTAAAACCCACGTCACGCGTCCTCGACGGACATAAAATACACACGCACCCGTGAAGTTTCACGAGTGAATCCAGGGCGAAACCATTGGACTCCCTCCGTGTCCCCGTTGAACCCTCCCGAGGTGATCAAACACATTCACAAAACATACACACCAAGCTGTGAAGTTTTTACTCGTGAACCCAGAGTGAAGTCATAGATTCCCCCGAGGCCCCGTCGGACCGTCCCAGGGTGAGCAAAATACATTCACTAAACATACACGCACAGGCATCGCCTAGGACCAGGACGCCACCACGAATCCCACCCGAGGCCTCTAAGGACCCTCCCGAGCTGGCTAGCAAAACAATCAAGTACAGGCATCTCCTAGGACCAGGACGCCACCATGAATCCCACCCGAGGCCTCTAAGGACCCTCCCGAGCTGGCTAGCGAAACAATCATGCACAGATAACATATCACACCAAGGATATCCAACAATTCACCCAGAGGCATCAAACACTTAGCAAAATACTACGTCAAACCACAATGCACCGAAATAAAACAATATACGTCCACTCGCAAATACCAAGTGCATCATCAACATCAAACATATCCATAGGATTCACATACTCGTTCACGAATCACACCAATCACAAAACACACACGGTTTTGAAACAGGGCCTTTAACAAGGCTAACCAAATCTTTTGAAAACTCATTTCAAACAAACAAACAAACACACCAAGACGATCACCAATCATCATATCCACAAAACAAGAATAGTATGGGCAAGATACTTGCCTCGAACAACCACAACGCGGAGAAGCGACCGAAGTAGGTTGGCACGAACCGACTACGAACCCGCCGACTCCACCGATCGCCAACTCGCGGTCATAAACTACGGAGGACAATAACAACAATGAAAATGAATTCCATAGCATGACTCAGAGCCGTTGAATTCAAAGAACGAACGGCGAATGTTCAAGTGTTTTCCCCAAAACGGCCAAGAACACGATTCGTCCCGACAAAACACGAAAACGGAATTCCAAGTTGAAATATGGATATACAATCCATAGAATATATTTAACAACATCATTTAACCACAATCTATCCAACAAAAACGGATGGAAAACGAGATCGGGAACAAATCCCCCAAAAAGTCGATTCGAAGGAAATCAAGAAATATACTTCGATTCGACGAAGAACAATGGATTAAATGATGTTAAACACAAGAATACTACCAAGATTAATCATACCCATCATAAATTAATCAACAACACGGAACGAATCGGACAAAAATGCAAAACCCCCCAAATTCACGAAATTAGGGTTCTAAGGAAGATTACCTTGATTCGCTGGATCAAAGGATGATAACGGATGATTGATTGATGTTATGAACTCAAGAACTTCGTGGATTTGTTGTTCAACAACATGGCTCCATGGTATCTAAGTCTCCAGCCGCGGAAGAGAAAGGTAGGAAATGAAAAACGAGATGAAATGTGACTGCTGTGTCACATTCATACTGGGCCGGACTAGCGCGCGCTAGGCGGCCGAGCTAGCGTGCGCTATCGGCCCAGGCCGCAGTCCAGTGCCCACACTGCCCTACTGACTCGGCCAGGTAGCGTGCGCAGCCTTCCGACCGTAGCGCGCGCTACTTTACGGTCGTAGCGTGCGCAATGCCCGACGATGGCGCCGCTACCCGCCGAGCTCGACGAATCCGTAACCCCCGACTCCACCGCCTGCACTCCGATAAGCGTCGTTAGGCGGCCGATAGCGTGCGCTACACTGCCGATTAGCGCGCAGCCTCTTCCGGCCAGAAGGCGTGCGCTACGCCGGTTCCAGCCGCACCCGTCCGGCCGGTGCCCGCAATCATCCGGCCAGTCCCGCAACCGTCCGGCCAGTGCTCGAACACCAGGGCTCGACGACTCGATTTCCGTAAACGCACGGAACGAACACGACGAAAAGTTCGCGGACGACATCAACGACCCGAAATGAAAACATAATGCAATAATTAATTATACGCGACCAAGAAACGGGTCGAGACAACAATTACATATACGGATACCCGTAACTTTCAGTAAATTACAAAATGGCCCAAAACGCCCGAAAATCACGATACATGATCGAATAACCAAACCGAAGTTCACAACACGTCTAACAAAGTTAAACGGACTTACGAGAAACTCGAAACAGCAGTTTCGAACGAGATTCGCAAGAATCAAACTCAAGTGCGGAAAAGTCGCTAAAAAGCACGGAACTCAACAAAACGACACCGAAACGAACTCGGATGTCAAAAAGTGCAGAATTAATCATTCTCAGAATGACGAACCGGTCATGTGTGAGTCGTCAAAACGGACTTCCGCTGAAAAAAAAGAAATTACCGGAAATCAAAAATTGCGGATATTACATTCTACCCTCCTTAAAAGAAGTTTCGTCCCGAAACTTAAACCAAGTAGGGAGAAGCAATATCCCACCAGGAAAACTCAACGAGATACGCAAGAAATGCGTGACTAACGCCCAACGGCGAAACGTTACAAACAACACAACGGAATATACGGTGTGAAAACACGCTCCACGACGACCAACACGTCGCCGGTAGAAACATAATAAAACCAACAAGTGCAAGCGTCATCAAATGTATAATACAATCAAGTCAATTATCCGAACAATCACAAAACACAATGAACGAAAATCAATACGATTGACTGACCCAACGATACATCAATCAAAACGCGAGCCAATCGCTGAACAATTACGGAATTCCACCGCCCAAGGGTTGGAAGATCGAAAATGAGACTAATTTCCCGAACTGAAGGGAATTACGAAGGAGCCTTAACGCTCAACAATCACGAAACGAGAACAAAAACCGAACAAACAAACGATCGAGACAACAAAAATCGAACTATCATGTTCGAAACACGAAGGATAATAAAATTCAAACAACAACTCCCAGGATGATCTGGTGAGAACAACAAGACATGCATTCCCATAAGATCCACAGGAAAGGGAATAGCGATTGAAAAGTCACAACGACAAACGAGTTATTCCGAAACAATACCACCCTCGCTCGATCAACAAAAGCAAGGGATAGGAAAGTTCAGAAAATGTTAACGAGCATAAACGAGTCGACAGAGTCGAAAACACAGGAATTCCAAATCTGATCCACTTCGAATAAAAGAACTAATAGAACCAAATGATGTCACTTCCGAACAAGGTTCACAATAATTGAACCGAACTCGAAAAATTCCCAGCGATAACCAGATCGACCCACAACAAGATCACAGCTCGTTCGGACAATGAAACCAAAATACAGAACAAGTTCAGAAAGTATCAACGAACACGCGCGAGTCGATAGAATGGAGAAAGATAAAATACCGAGGTCAAAAACAGTACGGGTGTTACCTCCGACCTTGTCCACGAAATTCACAAAAACGGGAGCAAGGTAATAAGACATTAAACAACCGACACATAACGGAACCATCACTGATGCACACGGTTGTAATACCCGGTCGTGAATTCATTTATTATCATTCAGTAACTGTCACTCAGAATTTTTTTCACTCAGTAATAATCATTCATCATTCATATTCAGTCAACTATGTTCACCTTTCGGCGTATTTTGGGATCATCACTGTTTGAGATCGAGCCGAGATTGTTGTCGTCATCATCATCATGTTTTTATTTGCAGTTTGAGAGGTAGCGCACGCTACCCATTGTAGTTAGCGCGCGCTAATGAGGTGCATGTAACGCACGTAATGATTCAGTTTTAGCGCACGCTAGCGCAAGTGAGGCAGACAGTCCAGAAGGTACTGGGCTGATTTTGGAAATTCGTAGCGCACGCTACGAGTGGTAAGTAGCGTACGCTAACTATGCTGGTAACGCACGCTAAGACTTCAGAGTAGCGCACGCTAGCGCGCTCAGATCAGAGGACAGTAGGTTCTGGACTCCAGGATTTTGGATACCAACTATCAGGTAGCGCACGCTAACATAAGGTTAACGTACGCTAAGGACAGGCTGTTAGCGCACGCTACCAAAGGTACTTAGCGCACGCTAACGATTCGATCGAAGTCTTGGACTACCGGTACACGCGTTAGCGCACGCTAACATCGGGAGTTAGCGCGCTAAGTCGGGACGATATAAATAGGGCGATTCGGTCCAACTTTCGTCTTTTCTTCTTTTCTCTATCATTTCGGACGAGCTCGGGCGATTCGGAAGGTCTTTTCGAGCTTCAATCATCTAGCATCATCTTCAAGCTTCTAAGTTGGATTAATCATCATCTAAATCAGTTTCATCACTCCAATCAAGGTAATGATTCTTGGATCTAGAATTTCGGATCTTGGGTGTTTTGCTTTCGATCTCTTCGTGTAAATCGATATTATGTTGGAATATGTTAGATATGGATTATCTATCTTGGATACATGTATTTCTACGGATTCATTGGTGTAATTTTCGGAATTTATGAATAATTGAGGAATTGTTCAAGAACCCTTACGGGTTGACTTTGGAATTTTGGGGGTTTTCGACTAAATGTTGTTGAAATATCGTTCTAAGTATTCCTATTGGATTATTGATAGTATTCATGAGTTTTTGTGGGTTTGAATCATTCATTGGGAGTTGGTTTTGGATGTAATTGAGTTTTGGTTGTAAACAATTGGAGATTGTTTACAACACGTTTGTGTAAATGCCCCAATGAGTTTCGGGTATTGTTGTATCGACTTTTGAGTTGGTTGTGATCATGCTTGATTCATGTATTAAGAGAATTGTTGGTTTTTGTGTTGTTTAAGGTTGTTCAAGCGGCCGGTAATTTCATTAAGGACGTTGATCGTGGAAGTACCTTCTCGCCTTCGGTTTGAGGCAAGTTTTATACTTGTACTGGTCAATGAGCTAATGTCATCATGTATGTGTATGAATGTGTTGTATCATTCCGAGACTTAGTCTCTTCATGAATTCATTGATATCAAGAGATCGTTCGATACGATACCTTCCGACAATTTTGCCAAATGTTATTGTTGTTCGTTAACGGCCGATTCAAGGCATTGTAATACTCATTATTAATGTCATTGTCGATAGCCGGTTCGCGGTATCGATGTATCGATTGTTGTTAATATAGATGTCAATTTAATACATCGTTGAGATCATTGTTATTCCTGTTTGGATTGTCATTAAAACTGTACAGGCCGATTAAAGGCATTGGTTTATTCATTTCTCACCTTCGTCGTCGGTAACCGATTAAAGGTGCCGAGGCTTCCTTCATATCATTGTTATCGAATGGCGGTTCTCAGGCAGATCGAAATGTTCAATCATTCACTGCATCATTGTTATCGATTGACCTTTCTAAGCCAATCGAGGTATTCACTCATTCATCGTATCATTGTTATCGATTGGCCATTCTCAGGCAAATCGAAATGTTCAATCATCCGCTGCATCATTGTTTTCGGTTGGCCGTTCTAAGGCAATCGAGGTGTTAATTTGGGATTTATCAGGGCGGTGTCTATCCGGTGTTACTATCATCGTGTTGGCCGACTCAAGGCAAAGACACTATCATTCATTGTGATACGGGTGGATGCCGTGGCGCCCTAATTGTGATACGGTGGATGCCGTGGCCCGACCTAATTGTGATACGGTGGATGCCGTGGCCGCCCTAATTGTGATACGGCCGGATGCCGTGGCTTCGGCCCTAATTGTGATCTGGTGGATGTCGTGGCTTCGCCCTCATTGTGATACGGCCGTGCGTGGCTTCGCCCTCATTATTCTGACTTAATTTTGACAGTGCTTGTGATATTTGTTAATTTCCGCTGAACGACTTTCAGCCCTTTTGTAATGCCTTGGTATTTTCATCGGAGCCTCTGGGCATTATGATTCATATTAAATTCGGTTCTGGTTTGGTTCATGTCGTTTAATTCATTGTGGTATTCTGTGATTATGATTCGCCGTTGGGCATTTATGTTCTAACCTGTCGAACAGGTATTAATAGTATGCCGTGGGCATAGTATTTCACGAATGCTCGGTTCTTACCTTGGTTTGTGAGCATTTCGTATTATTATCATCATTGTACCATTTCATTCTGCCTTTGGATGCATATCATGTTATACATGTATTTGATGTTCATTATCTGGATGACTGACCCCGTGGGGGCGGAACATGTTTTTCATGTTTTAGGTGCTTGCGAGGAGAGAGTTGAGACACAGGGGCATGATGATGGCGACGAGGCATTCAAGCGATACTAGTACGAGTTGTTCATTGTCGGTCAGTCGGTTGGAGTGTACTCCAGTCTTGTCAGTTGTTGTCGTGTTGTATTACCCGAACAGATGTTCGTGGATGTTGTTGTAATTCATTTTTGGCCATGTAGGCTACTTTTGTCGTTGAAATTCCTTATCGGAATATTGTGTCGGATATCATGGTAGGGACTATGATTTTCCCTTGTTGTGTTAATTAATGTATTTTTAGTCATGTTCGCCTGGTGGATCTCCTGGCGTGGGGTCCACGGCACTGTAATAACCCAATAGGATTTGGGGGTGTTACAGAAATGGTATCGGAGATTTGGGTTGTGAAATACCCTGAGATGTGAGTTATGTAGTCCTACCGACGCGGTAGTAGTGGGATTGTCAGGTTATGACAATCTAGTCAGTCAGGTTTTGTGAGTCGTAATATTAGTACGACTGCACGAGTCATTCATTCATCGAGTCGTCGTCAGTGAAGACTAGTATCGCGAGACCTCGAAGCTTCGTATGACCTGTGTAAGGACTCGATTCTCTTTATGTTCATACATTCATCATGTCATTAATTGTTCATGCCTTGTTGAAACCTATATGCGATATTAGTGTTATGATTGATTCATGACTAATTGTTTTGGGACACGTGTGGCTTGTGTAAGCATTAAGGATCAACTCATTCATCAGTTAATAATCCTCAATCATCATTCTGATCTTGTCGATCATGTTAATTCATTCATCACTCAGTCAATATCATTACTCAGTTAATTCAGCGCTCAGATAATTCATTCATCACTCAGTCAATATCATTACTCAGTTAATTCATCGCTCAGATAATTCATTCATCACTCAGTCAATATCATTACTCAGTTAATTCATCGCTCAGATAATTCATTCATCACTCAGTCAATATCATTACTCAGTTAATTCATCGCTCAGATAATTCATTCATCACTCAGTCAATATCATTACTCAGTTAATTCATCGCTCAGATAATTCATTCATCACTCAGTCAATATCATTACTCAGTTAATTCATCACTCAGTTAATTCATTCATCATTCAGTCAATATCATTACTCAGTTGCTTCATTCATCACTCAATTAATCTCATCGTTTAGCTAATTCACTCGTCACTCAGTCAATCTCATTGTTCAGTTAATTCATTAATCATTCAGCCCATCTCACAGTTCAGTTGTTGATCTTGAGGATCGAATTTTCAACCTTGTTAACTTGTTCAAGGTAATCATTTCAGGAATTTCATCAGGCAATCATGTTACCTCATTTGATGTTTCATACGGTTTCATCATACTCTGACGTAATGTCGACGATCATTTCATTAAATCATTAATGCATTCATTGTGTTAGAGCGTGTATGCTCATTATTGTCACTCTGTAACGTGATCATAATGCGATATTCATGCGGAATCTATAATCATCATGTGACTTTCCTACTTCAGTATGGATAGAGCATCGAGAGGACGCGGGGAAGAGGCGCGGTGCGGGCCGGAACCGGGATCTCGTGTGCATGCCCACACGAACGCGAGGATATCATTAATTCATCAAATAGCGAGGCTACTCATTCATCGGATAATCATTCCTTTGTCAGGAGTCGTACCGAGAGGCATCTCACTCGGAAGGTGTCGGGTTGATCCATTCATATTTATGCGAGGCATGATGGCCCGGATGACTCGGATAGCGTGGATAGTGGAGACCATGCACCTCGATGGTTCGTGGTCCACCGCATGAGGATGCAGTGCCATTTCATGGACCACTGGAGGAGTGAATCAGATTGTTGGCGATATCTCTCGTCGGATGCCGCCTACTTTTGAGGGTTCGAGAACCGGTGATATTGTTCATTGGCTCGAGCATTTTGATAAACTCTTCGACATGGTTCGGTGTCCTAGGAGGAGAGTAAAGTGGCGAGCGGCTTATTACTTGAGTAAGGCGCTTATTCGTGGTGGCTTTCTGTGAAACCCATCGATCGTGATTGTATTTGGAGCGAGTTCAAGACTCTCATGTTAGAGAGGTATTATCCGGCTCCACTTCGTGAAGCCAAGTTGTTAGAGGTTTTGAACCCCGAACCCGACGAGGACGAGGGTGTTATTGTCATCGCTGAGAAGTTTCAGGGACTACTTGATTTGCTTCGTCAATTATCCGTCTTGAGGCAGATAAAATTAAGTATTTTAGCAAGAGGCTAAATCCATGATTGAGGATGCGGTTGTTCAACCACAATTGTAATTCACTTAGTGAGTTCATCGGGAAGGCTCTTGGAGCGAGCTTTTGATCAAGGAGATTACTCGAAGCATCCTTGATTTCTTGGTGAGAGGACTAGAATGCCGGCTCGTTCGAGGGACATCGGGCTCCGTCATCCAAGGGGTCGTTTTCTAGTCGTCTTCGTCTTTGACAAAGATCTTCCTCTCAGGCGACGAGTTCGACTGTCGTTTGCTTTAACTGTGATTCAGCAGGTCACGTTAGTACCCGGTGTACGGTGCCAGCTATTGTGTGTTTTCTGTGTGGGAGGCAGGGACACCGGCAGAAATACTGCAGGGGTTCTAGCGCCAGTAAATCTCAAGAGAGCTCAAGAGCCTCGAGGGATTTTGTTACTCCAGTCCATACTTCTTTCAGGGGGCCCTATCAGGCTTCGAGAGCCCGAGGTAAGGACATTCATCACCAGTTTTGAGCAAGTTAATTCTTGCTCGGTAGGAGGATAATCATTCATTTCATTGTCGTTCATTCATTCATATAATTTATTCATCATGTATATCAATCATGTTGGGAGTCATAATTATTGATTAATCATTTAATTCACAAGGAACGGCAGTTCCAATCACTTCAAGGAACTATCACTCATGACGTTATTAATTCACCTTGGTGAGTCATTCTAAATCCTTGTCGGATTTGTAGTCATTTATCATTTATCATTCATTTTTGTCACTTTCATTCTCGTGACCTTCTGAGATCATAGTTAGCGGCGAATTCATCACCGGATATACCTTTAATCGTTGAGATAGAGTAGATCGATGATATGGGAGGATATCGATGATGGGTACATTTGAGATGTAACCTTGTTTTTGGATGACTGTGTATATCTATCCGTAATAATGTATCGTGACTGTGGATCATTTATTGTTGATCTATCTTATTATGATCATATTCGAGAATCTTGAGATTTGGGTCATTTGTTGGGAGTTCATCCCTCTGGCGTTGTGCTTCGAGACGTCAAGTCTTGGGGACTTGGGCTTACGGTTGATTTGGTCCCGAGGACTATTTGGGCGTTATTGTTTTCAGATCGTGATGGATAGATCATATCCTGAGTTGTTTACCCTCAGTTTCGAGGACGAAACTCTTTTTAAGGGGGGGACTATGTAATACCCGGTCGTGAATTCATTTATTATCATTCAGTAACTGTCATTCAGAATTTTTTTCACTCAGTAATAATCATTCATCATTCATATTTAGTCAACTATGTTCACCTTTCGGCGTATTTTGGGATCATCACTGTTTGAGATCGAGCCGAGATTGTTGTCGTCATCATCATCATGTTTTTAATTGCAGTTTGAGAGGTAGCGCACGCTACCCATTGTAGTTAGCGCGCGCTAATGAGGTGCATGTAACGCACGTAATGATTCAGTTTTAGCGCACGCTAGCGCAAGTGAGGCGCATCCGAGAAGGTACTGGGCTGATTTTGGAAATTCGTAGCGCACGCTACGAGTGGTAAGTAGCGTACGCTAACTATGCTGGTAACGCACGCTAAGACTTCAGAGTAGCGCACGCTAGCACGCTCAGATCATAGGACAGTAGGTTCTGGACTCCAGGATTTTGGATACCAACTATCAGCTAGCGCACGCTAACATAAGGTTAACGTACGCTAAGGACAGGCTGTTAGCGCACGCTACCAAAGGTACTTAGCGCACGCTAACGATTCGATCGAAGTCTTGGACTACCGGTACAGCGTTAGCGCACGCTAACATCGGGAGTTAGCGCGCTAAGCCGGGGATATAAATAGGACAGTTCGGTCCAACTTTCGTCATTTCTTCATTTCTCAATCATTTCGGACGAGCTCGGGCGATTCAGAAAGGTCTTTTCGAGCTGCAATCATCTAGCATCATCTTCAAGCTTCTAAGTTGGATTAATCATCATCTAAATCAGTTTCATCACTCCAAATCAAGGTAATGATTCTTGGATCTAGAATTTCGGATCTTGGGTGTTTTGCTTTCGATCTCTTCGTGTAAATCGATATTATGTTGGAATATGTTAGATATGGATTATCTATCTTGGATACATGTATTTCTACGGATTCATTGGTGTAATTTTCGGAATTTATGAATAATTGAGGAATTGTTCAAGAACCCTTACGGGTTGACTTTGGAATTTTGGGGGTTTTCGACTAAATGTTGTTGAAATATCGTTCTAAGTATTCCTATTGGATTATTGATAGTATTCATGAGTTTTTGTGGGTTTGAATCATTCATTGGGAGTTGGTTTCGGATGTAATTGAGTTATGGTTGTAAACAATTGGAGATTGTTTACAACACGTTTGTGTAAATGCCCCAATGAGTTTCGGGTATTGTTGTATCGACTTTTGAGTTGGTTGTGATCATGCTTGATTCATGTATTAAGAGAATTGTTGGTTTTGTGTTGTTTAAGGTTGTTCAAGCGGCGGTAATTTCATTAAGGACGTTGATCGTGGAAGTACCTTCTCGCCTTCGGTTTGAGGCAAGTTTTATACTTGTCTTGGTCAATGAGCTAATGTCATCATGTATGTGTATGAATGTGTTGTATCATTCCGAGACTTAGTCTCTTCATGAATTCATTGATATCAAGAGATCGTTCGATACGATACCTTCCGCAATTTTGCCAAATGTTATCGTTGTTCGTTAACGGCCGATTCAAGGCATTGTAATACTCATTATTAATGTCATTGTCGATAGCAGTTCGCGGTATCGATGTATCGATTGTTGTTAATATAGATGTCAATTTAAGACATCGTTGAGATCATTGTTATTCTGTTTGGATTGTCATTAAAAGCATGCAGGCCGATTAAAGGCATTGGTTTATTCATTTCTCACCTTCGCCGGTAAATCCGATTAAAGGTGCCGAGGCTTCCTTCATATCATTGTTATCGAATGGCGTTCTCGTGGCGATCGAAATGTTCAATCATTCATCGCATCATTGTTATCGATTGACCTTTCTAAGCCAATCGAGGTATTCACTCATTCATCGTATCATTGTAATCGATTGGCCATTCTCGTGCAAATCGAAATGTTCAATCATCCGCCGCATCATTGTTTTCGGTTGGCGTTCTAAGGCAATCGAGGTGTTAATTTGGGATCGCAAGGGCGGTGTCTATCCGGTGTTACTATCATCGTGTTGGCCGACTCAAGGCGACACTATCATTCATTGTGATACGGTGGATGCCGTGGCCCGGCCCTAATTGTGATACTGGTGGATGCGTGGCTTCGCCTAATTGTGATACGGTGGATGCCGTGGCTTCGCCCTAATTGTGATCTGGTGGATGCCGTGGCTTCGCCCTAATTGTGATACGGTGGATGCCGTGGCCGGCCCTAATTGTGATACGGTGGATGCCGTGGCTTCGCCCTCATTGTGATACGGCTTCGTGCCGTGGCTTCCCTCATTGTTCTGACTTTTTGACTTCAGTGTTTGTGATATTTGTTAATTTACGAACGACTTTCACCCTTTTGTAATGCCTTGGTATTTTCATGGAGCCTCTGGGCATTATGATTCATATTAAATTCGTTTCTGGTTTGGGTCATGTCTTTTAATTCATTGTGGTATTCGTGATTATGATTCGCCGTTGGGCATTTATGTTCTAACTTCGTCGACAGTATTAATAGTATGCCGTGGGCATAGTATTTCACGAATGCTCGGTTCTTACCTTGGTTTGTGAGCATTTCGTATTATTATCATCATTGTACCATTTCATTACGCCTTTGGATGCATATCATGTTATACATGTATTTGATGTTCATTATCTGGATGACTGACCCCGTGGGGCGGAACATGTTTTTCATGTTTTAGGTGCTTGCGAGGAGAGAGTTGAGACACGGGGCATGATGATGGCGACGAGGCATTCAAGCGATACTAGTACGAGTTGTTCATTGTCGGTCGATCGGTTGGAGTGTACTCCGGTCTTGTCGATTGTTGTCGTGTTGTATTACCCGAACAGATGTTCGTGGATGTTGTTGTAATTCATTTTTGGCCATGTAGGCTACTTTTGTCGTTGAAATTCCTTATCGGAATATTGTGTCGGATATCATGGTAGGGACTATGATTTTCCCTTGTTGTGTTAATTAATGTATTTTTAGTCATGTTACTTTGGTGGATCTCTGGCGTGGGGTCCACGGCACTGTAATAACCTGATAGGATTTGGGGTGTTACGAAATGGTATCGGAGATTTGGGTTGTGAAATACCCCGAGATGTGAGTTATGTAGTCCTACCGACGCGGTAGTAGTGGGATTGTCGGAGTTATGACAATCTAGTCGATCAGTTTTGTGAGTCGTAATATTAGTACGACCGCACGAGTCATTCATTCATCGAGTCGCCGTCGGTGAAGACTAGTATCGCGAGACCTCGAAGCTTCGTATGACCTGTGTAAGGACTCGATTCTCTTTATGTTCATACATTCATCATGTCATTAATTGTTCATGCCTTGTTGAAACCTATATGCGATATTAGTGTTATGATTGATTCATGACTAATTGTTTTGGGACACGTGTGGCTTGTGTAAGCATTAAGGATCAACTCATTCATCAGTTAATAATCCTCAATCATCATTCTGATATTGTCGATCATGTTAATTCATTCATCACTCACCAATATCATTACTCGATTAATTCAGCTCGATAATTCATTCATCACTCAGTCAATATCATTACTCAGTTAATTCATCGCTCAGATAATTCATTCATCACTCAGCCAATATCATTACTCAGTTAATTCATCGCTCAGATAATTCATTCATCACTCAGTCAATATCATTACTCAGTTAATTCATCGCTCAGATAATTCATTCATCACTCAGTCAATATCATTACTCAGTTAATTCATCGCTCAGATAATTCATTCATCACTCAGTCAATATCATTACTCAGTTAATTCATCACTCAGTTAATTCATTCATCATTCAGTCAATATCATTATTCAGTTGCTTCATTCATCACTCAATTAATCTCATCGTTTAGCTAATTCACTCGTCACTCAGTCAATCTCATTGTTCAGTTAATTCATTAATCATTCAGCCCATCTCACAGTTCAGTTGTTGATCTTGAGGATCGAATTTTCAACCTTGTTAACTTGTTCAAGGTAATCATTTCAGGAATTTCATCAGGCAATCATGTTACCTCATTTGATGTTTCATACGGTTTCATCATACTCTTACGTAATGTCGACGATCATTTCATTAAATCATTAATGCATTCATTGTGTTAGAGCATGTATGCTCATTATTGTCACTCTGTAACGTGATCATAATGCGATATTCATGCGGAATCTATAATCATCATGTGACTTTCCTACTTCAGTATGGATAGAGCTGTCAGAGGACGCAGGGGAAGAGGCCGTGGTGCGGGCCGGAACCCGGGATCTCGTGTGCATGCCCACACGAACGCGAGGGATATCATTAATTCATCAAATAGCGAGGCTACTCATTCATCAGCGGATAACCATTCACTGTCAGGGAATCGTACCCGAGAGGCATCTCACTCGGAAGGTGTCCGGGTTGATCCATTCATATTTATGCAGGGCATGATGGCCCAGATGACTCAGATGACGCGGATAGTGGAGACCATGCGGACCTCGATGGTTCGTGGTCCACCGCAACAGGGATGCCAGGTGCCATTTGATGGACAGACTGGAGGAGTGAATCAGATTGTTGGCGATATCTCTCGTCAGATGCCGCCTACTTTTGAGGGTTCGTCAGAACCAGCTGATATTGTTCATTGGCTCGAGCATTTTGATAAACTCTACGACATGGTTCAGTGTCCGGAGGAGAGTAAAGTGGCAGTAGCGGCTTATTACTTGAGTAAGGGCGCTTATTCGTGGTGGCTTCGTGAAACCCATCGATCGTGATTGTATTTGGAGCGAGTTCAAGACTCTCATGTTAGAGAGGTATTATCCGGCTCCACTTCGTGAAGCCAAGTTGTCAGAGGTTTTGAACCCCGAACCCGACGAGGACGAGGGTGTTATTGTCATCGCTGAGAAGTTTTAGGGACTACTTCAGTTTGCTTCGTCAATTATCCGTACTGAGGCGGATAAAATTAAGTATTTTAGCAAGAGGCTAAATCATGATTGAGGATGCGATTGTTCAACCACAATTGTAATTCACTTAGTGAGTTCATCGGAAGGCTCTTGGAGCAGAGCTTTTGATCAAGGAGATTACTCGAAGCATCCTTGATTTCTTGGTGAGAGGACTAGAATGCCGGCTCGTTCAGAGGGACATCGGGCTCCGTCATCCAAGGGGTCGTTTTCTAGTCGTCTTCGTCGGGACAAAGATCTTCCTCTCAGCGACGAGTTCGACTCGTTTGCTTTAAGCGTGATTCAGCGAGTCACGTTAGTACCGGTGTACGGTGCGGCTATTGTGTGTTTTCGTGTGGGAGGCAGGGACACCGCGGAAATCTGCAGGGTTCTAGCGCCAAAATCTCAAGAGAGCTCAAGAGCCTCGAGGATTTTGTTACTCGATCCATACTTCTTTCGGGGCCCTATCGTGCTTCGAGCCCGAGGTAAGGACATTCATCACCAGTTTTGAGCAAGTTAATTCTTGCTCGGTAGGAGGATAATCATTCATTTCATTGTCGTTCATTCATTCATATAATTCATTCATCATGTATATCAATCATGTTGGGAGTCATAATTATCGATTAATCATTTAATTTACAAGGAACGGCAGTTCCAATCACTTCAAGGAACTATCACTCATGACGTTATTAATTCACCTTGGTGAGTCATTCTAAATCCTTGTCGGATTTGTAGTCATTTATCATTTATCATTCATTTTTGTCACTTTCATTCTCGTGACCTTCTGAGATCATAGTTAGCGGCGAATTCATCACCGGATATACCTTTAATCGTTGAGATAGAGGAGATCGATGATATGGGAGGATATCGATGATGGGTACATTTGAGATGTAACCTTGTTTTTGGATGACTGTGTATATCTATCCGTAATAATGTATCGTGACTGTGGATCATTTATTGTTGATCTATCTTATTATGATCATATTCGAGAATCTTGAGATTTGGGTCATTTGTTGGGAGTTCATCCCTCCGGCGTTGTGCTTCGAGACGTCAAGTCTTGGGGACTTGGGCTTACGGTTGATTTGGTCCCGAGGACTATTTGGGCGTTATTGTTTTCAGATCGTGATGGATAGATCATATCCTGAGTTGTTTACCCTCAGTTTCGAGGACGAAACTCTTTTTAAGGGGGGGACTATGTAATACCCGGTCGTGAATTCATTTATTATCATTCAGTAACTGTCACTCAGAATTTTTTTCACTTAGTAATAATCATTCATCATTCATATTCAGTCAACTATGTTCACCTTTCGGCGTATTTTGGGATCATCACTGTTTGAGATCGAGCCGAGATTGTTGTCGTCATCATCATCATGTTTTTAATTGCAGTTTGAGAGGTAGCGCACGCTACCCATTGTAGTTAGCGCGCGCTAATGAGGTGCATGTAACGCACGTAATGATTCAGTTTTAGCGCACGCTAGCGCAAGTGAGGCGCATACCCGTAAGGTACTGGGCTGATTTTGGAAATTCGTAGCGCACGCTACGAGTGGTAAGTAGCGTACGCTAACTATGCTGGTAACGCACGCTAAGACTTCAGAGTAGCGCACGCTAGCGCGCTCAGATCATAGGACAGTAGGTTCTGGACTCCAGGATTTTGGATACCAACTATCAGGTAGCACACGCTAACATAAGGTTAACGTACGCTAAGGACAGGCTGTTAGCGCACGCTACCAAAGGTACTTAGCGCACGCTAACGATTCAGTCAGGGGGTACTGGACTACCCGGTACACGCGTTAGCGCACGCTAACATCAGGAGTTAGCGCGCTAAAGGCAGACGATATAAATAGGATGATTCGGTCCAACTTTCGTCATTTCTTCATTTCTCAATCATTTCGGACGAGCTCGGGCGATTCGGAAAGGTCTTTTCGAGCTGCAATCATCTAGCATCATCTTCAAGCTTCTAAGTTGGATTAATCATCATCTAAATCAGTTTCATCACTCCAAATCAAGGTAATGATTCTTGGATCTAGAATTTCGGATCTTGGGTGTTTTGCTTTCGATCTCTTCGTGTAAATCGATATTATGTTGGAATATGTTATATATGGATTATCTATCTTGGATACATGTATTTCTACGGATTCATTGGTGTAATTTTCGGAATTTATGAATAATTGAGGAATTGTTCAAGAACCCTTACGGGTTGACTTTGGAATTTTGGGGGTTTTCGACTAAATGTTGTTGAAATATCGTTCTAAGTATTCCTATTGGATTATTGATAGTATTCATGAGTTTTTGTGGGTTTGAATCATTCATTGGGAGTTGGTTTCGGATGTAATTGAGTTATGGTTGTAAACAATTGGAGATTGTTTACAACACGTTTGTGTAAATGCCCCAATGAGTTTCGGGTATTGTTGTATCGACTTTTGAGTTGGTTGTGATCATGCTTGATTCATGTATTAAGAGAATTGTTGGTTTTTGTGTTGTTTAAGGTTGTTCAAGCGGCCGGTAATTTCATTAAGGACGTTGATCGTGGAAGTACCTTCTCGCCTTCGGTTTGAGGCAAGTTTTATACTTGTACTGGTCAATGAGCTAATGTCATCATGTATGTGTATGAATGTGTTGTATCATTCCGAGACTTAGTCTCTTCATGAATTCATTGATATCAAGAGATCGTTCGATACGATACCTTCCGGCAATTTTGCCAAATGTTATCGTTGTTCGTTAACGGCCGATTCAAGGCATTGTAATACTCATTATTAATGTCATTGTCGATAGCCGGTTCGCGGTATCGATGTATCGATTGTTGTTAATATAGATGTCAATTTAAGACATCGTTGAGATCATTGTTATTCCTGTTTGGATTGTCATTAAAACTGTACAGGCCGATTAAGGGCATTGGTTTATTCATTTCTCACCTTCGTCGTCGGTAACCGATTAAAGGTGCCGAGGCTTCCTTCATATCATTGTTATCGAATGGCCGTTCTCAGGCAGATCGAAATGTTCAATCATTCACTGCATCATTGTTATCGATTGACCTTTCTAAGCCAATCGAGGTATTCACTCATTCATCGTATCATTGTTATCGATTGGCCATTCTCAGGCAAATCGAAATGTTCAATCATCCGCTGCATCATTGTTGTCGGTTGGCCGTTCTAAGGCAATCGAGGTGTTAATTTGGGACTGTCAAGGACAGTGTCTATCCTGGTGTTACTATCATTGTGTTGGCCGACTCAAGGCAGCACACTATCATTCATTGTGATACGACTGGATGCCGTGGCTTCGGCCCTAATTGTGATACGGCTGGATGCCGTGGCTTCGGTCCTAATTGTGATACGGCTGGATGCCGTGGCTTCGGCCCTAATTGTGATACGGCTGGATGCCGTGGCTTCGGCCCTAATTGTGATACGGCTGGATGCCGTGGCTTCGTCCCTAATTGTGATACGGCCGATGCCGTGGCTTCGCCCTCATTGTGATACGGCCGTGCCGTGGCTTCGCCTCATTGTTACAACTTTCGCTTTTTTGACTTCGTGTTTGTGATATTTGTTAATTTCCGCCGAACGACTTTCACCCTTTTGTAATGCCTTGGTATTTTCCTGAGCCTCCGGGCATTATGATTCATATTAAATTCGGTTCTGGTTTGGTTCATGTCGTTTAATTCATTGTGGTATTCTGTGATTATGATTCGCCATTGTGCATTTATGTTCTAACCTGTCGAACAGTTATTAATAGTATTCCGTGGGCATATTATTTCACGAATGCTCGGTTATTAACTTGGTTTGTGAGCATCTCGTATTATTATCATCATTGTACCATTTCATTACGCCTTTGGATGCATATCATGTTATACATGTATTTGATGTTCATTATCTGGATGATCGACTTCGTGGGGGCGGAACATGTTTTTCATGTTTTAGGTGCTTGCGAGGAGAGAGTTGAGACACAGGGGCATGATGATGGCGACGAGGCATTCAAGCGATACTAGTACGATTTGTTCATTGTCGGTCAGTCGGTTGGAGTGTACTCCAGTCTTGTCAGTTGTTGTCGTGTTGTATTACCCGAACAGATGTTCGTGGATGTTGTTGTAATTCATTTTTGGCCATGTAGGCTACTTTTGTCGTTGAAATTCCTTATCGGAATATTGTGTCGGATATCATGGTAGGGACTATGATTTTCCCTTGTTGTGTTAATTAATGTATTTTTAGTCATGTTCGCTGGTGGATCTCCCGGCGTGGGGTCCACGGCACCGTAATAACCCAATAGGATTTGGGGGTGTTACGTAAATGGTATCGGAGATTTGGGTTGTGAAATACCCCGAGATGTGAGTTATGTAGTCCTACCGACGCGGTAGTAGTGGGATTGTCGTGTTATGACAATCTAGTCGATCAGTTTTGTGAGTCGTAATATTAGTACATTTGCCACGAGTCATTCATTCATCGAGTCGTCGGTGAAGACTAGTATCGCGAGACCTCGAAGCTTCGTATGACCTGTAAGGACTCGATTCTCTTTATGTTCATACATTCATCATGTCATTAATTGTTCATGCCTTGTTGAAACTTATATGCGATATTAGTGTTATGATTGATTCATGACTAATTGTTTTGGGACACGTGTGGCTTGTGTAAGCATTAAGGATCAACTCATTCATCAGTTAATAATCCTCAATCATCATTCTGATCTTGTCGATCATGTTAATTCATTCATCACTCACCAATATCATTACTCGCTTAATTCAGCGCCGATAATTCATTCATCACTACCAATATCATTACTCGGTTAATTCATCGCCGGATAATTCATTCATCACTCACCAATATCATTACTCGGTTAATTCATCGCCAGATAATTCATTCATCACTCACCAATATCATTACTCGCTTAATTCATCGCTCGATAATTCATTCATCACTCACCAATATCATTACTCGCTTAATTCATCGCTCATATAATTCATTCATCACTCACCAATATCATTACTCGCTTAATTCATCACTCGCTTAATTCATTCATCATTCACTAATATCATTATTCATTGCTTCATTCATCACTCAATTAATCTCATCGCTTAGCTAATTCACTCGCCACTACCAATCTCATTGTTCAGCTTAATTCATTAATCATTCACCCATCTCACAGTTCGCTTGTTGATCTTGAGGATCGAATTTTCAACCTTGTTAACTTGTTCAAGGTAATCATTTCAGAATTTCATCGTGCAATCATGTTACCTCATTTGATGTTTCATACGGTTTCATCATACTGACGTAATGTCGACGATCATTTCATTAAATCATTAATGCATTCATTGTGTTAGAGCGTGTATGCTCATTATTGTCACTCGTAACGTGATCATAATGCGATATTCATGCGGAATCTATAATCATCATGTGACTTTCCTACTTCAAGATGGATAGAGTCAGAGGACGCAGGGGAAGAGGCCGTGGTGCGGGCCGGAACCCGGGATCTCGTGTGCATGCCCACACGAACGCGAGGGATATCATTAATTCATCAAATAGCGAGGCTACTCATTCATCAGCGGATAACCATTCACTGTCAGGGAGTCGTACCCGAGAGGCATCTCACTCGGAAGGTGTCCGGGTTGATCCATTCATATTTATGCAGGGCATGATGGCCCAGATGACTCAGATGATGCGGATAGTGGAGACCATGCGGACCTCGATGGTTCGTGGTCCACCGCAACAGGGATGCCAGGTGCCATTTGATGGACAGACTGGAGGAGTGAATCAGATTGTTGGCGATATCTCTCGTCAGATGCCGCCTACTTTTGAGGGTTCGTCAGAACCAGCTGATATTGTTCATTGGCTCGAGCATTTTGATAAACTCTACGACATGGTTCAGTGTCCGGAGGAGAGTAAAGTGGCAGTAGCGGCTTATTACTTGAGTAAGGGCGCTTATTCGTGGTGGCTTTCTGTGAAACCCATCGATCGTGATTGTATTTGGAGCGAGTTCAAGACTCTCATGTTAGAGAGGTATTATCCGGCTCCACTTCGTGAAGCCAAGTTGTCAGAGGTTTTGAACCCCGAACCCGACGAGGACGAGGGTGTTATTGTCATCGCTGAGAAGTTTTAGGGACTACTTCAGTTTGCTTCGTCAATTATCCGTACTGAGGCGGATAAAATTAAGTATTTTAGCAAGAGGCTAAATCCGCAGTTGAGGATGCAGTTGTTCAACCACAATTGTAATTCACTTAGTGAGTTCATCGGGAAGGCTCTTGGAGCAGAGCTTTTGATCAAGGAGATTACTCAGAAGCATCCTTCAGTTTCTTCAGGTGAGAGGACTAGAATGCCGGCTCGTTCAGAGGGACATCGGGCTCCGTCATCCAAGGGGTCGTTTTCTAGTCGTCTTCGTGCTGGGACAGCATCTTCCTCTCAGGCGACGAGTTCGACTGTCGTTTGCTTTAACTGTGATTCAGCAGGTCACGTTAGTACCCGGTGTACGGTGCCAGCTATTGTGTGTTTTCTGTGTGGGAGGCATGGACACCGGCAGAAATACTGCAGGGGTTCTAGCGCCAGTAAATCTCAAGAGAGCTCAAGAGCCTCGAGGGATTTTGTTACTTCCGTCCATACTTCTTTCAGGGGGCCCTATCAGGCTTCGAGAGCCCGAGGTAAGGACATTCATCACCAGTTTTGAGCAAGTTAATTCTTGCTCGGTAGGAGGATAATCATTCATTTCATTGTCGTTCATTCATTCATATAATTCATTCATCATGTATATCAATCATGTTGGGAGTCATAATTATCGATTAATCATTTAATTCACAAGGAACGGCAGTTCCAATCACTTCAAGGAACTATCACTCATGACGTTATTAATTCACCTTGGTGAGTCATTCTAAATCCTTGTCGGATTTGTAGTCATTTATCATTATCATTCATTTTTGTCACTTTCATTCTCGTGACCTTCTGAGATCAAAGTTAGCGGCGAATTCATCATCGGATATACCTTTAATCGTTGAGATAGAGGAGATCGATGATATGGGAGGATATCGATGATGGGTACATTTGAGATGTAACCTTGTTTTTGGATGACTGTGTATATCTATCCGTAATAATGTATCGTGACTGTGGATCATTTATTGTTGATCTATCTTATTATGATCATATTCGAGAATCTTGAGATTTGGGTCATTTGTTGGGAGTTCATCCCTCTGGCGTTGTGCTTCGAGACGTCAAGTCTTGGGGACTTGGGCTTACGGTTGATTTGGTCCCGAGGACTATTTGGGCGTTATTGTTTTCAGATCGTGATGGATAGATCATATCCTGAGTTGTTTACCCTCAGTTTCGAGGACGAAACTCTTTTTAAGGGGGGGAGTATGTAATACCCGGTCGTGAATTCATTTATTATCATTCAGTAACTGTCACTCAGAATTTTTTTCACTTAGTAATAATCATTCATCATTCATATTCAGTCAACTATGTTCACCTTTCGGCGTATTTTGGGATCATCACTGTTTGAGATCGAGTCGAGATTGTTGTCGTCATCATCATCATGTTTTTAATTGCAGTTTGAGAGGTAGCGCACGCTACCCATTGTAGTTAGCGCGCGCTAATGAGGTGCATGTAACGCACGTAATGATTCAGTTTTAGCGCACGCTAGCGCAAGTGAGGCGCATACCCGAAGGTACCGGGCTGATTTTGGAAATTCGTAGCGCACGCTACGAGTGGTAAGTAGCGTACGCTAACTATGCTGGTAACGCACGCTAAGACTTCAGAGTAGCGCACGCTAGCGCGCTCAGATCATAGGACAGTAGGTTCTGGACTCCAGGATTTTGGATACCAACTATCAGCTAGCGCACGCTAACATAAGGTTAACGTACGCTAAGGACAGGCTGTTAGCGCACGCTACCAAAGGTACTTAGCGCACGCTAACGATTCGATCGGTCTTGGACTACCGGTACACGCGTTAGCGCACGCTAACATCGGGAGTTAGCGCGCTAAGCCGGGCGATATAAATAGGACGATTCGGTCCAACTTTCGTCATTTCTTCATTTCTCAATCATTTCGGACGAGCTCGGGCGATTCGGAAAGGTCTTTTCGAGCTGCAATCATCTAGCATCATCTTCAAGCTTCTAAGTTGGATTAATCATCATCTAAATCAGTTTCATCACTCCAAATCAAGGTAATGATTCTTGGATCTAGAATTTCGGATCTTGGGTGTTTTGCTTTCGATCTCTTCGTGTAAATCGATATTATGTTGGAATATGTTATATATGGATTATCTATCTTGGATACATGTATTTCTACGGATTCATTGGTGTAATTTTCGGAATTTATGAATAATTGAGGAATTGTTCAAGAACCCTTACGGGTTGACTTTGGAATTTTGGGGGTTTTCTACTAAATGTTGTTGAAATATCGTTCTAAGTATTCCTATTGGATTATTGATAGTATTCATGAGTTTTTGTGGGTTTGAATCATTCATTGGGAGTTGGTTTCGGATGTAATTGAGTTATGGTTGTAAACAATTGGAGATTGTTTACAACACGTTTGTGTAAATGCCCCAATGAGTTTCGGGTATTGTTGTATCGACTTTTGAGTTGGTTGTGATCATGCTTGATTCATGTATTAAGAGAATTGTTGGTTTTTGTGTTGTTTAAGATTGTTCAAGCGGCCGGTAATTTCATTAAGGACGTTGATCGTGGAAGTACCTTCTCGCCTTCGGTTTGAGGCAAGTTTTATACTTGTACTGGTCAATGAGCTAATGTCATCATGTATGTGTATGAATGTGTTGTATCATTCCGAGACTTAGTCTCTTCATGAATTCATTGATATCAAGAGATCGTTCGATACGATACCTTCCGGCAATTTTGCCAAATGTTATTGTTGTTCGTTAACGGCCGATTCAAGGCATTGTAATACTCATGATTAATGTCATTGTCGATAGCCGGTTCGCGGTATCGATGTATCGATTGTTGTTAATATAGATGTCAATTTAAGACATCGTTGAGATCATTGTTATTCCTGTTTGGATTGTCATTAAAACTGTACAGGCCGATTAATGGCATTGGTTTATTCATTTCTCACCTTCGTCGTCGGTAACCGATTAAAGGTGCCAAGGCTTCCTTCATATCATTGTTATCGAATGGCCGTTCTCAGGCATATCGAAATGTTCAATCATTCACTGCATCATTGTTATCGATTGACCTTTCTAAGCCAATCGAGGTATTCACTCATTCATCGTATCATTGTTATCGATTGGCCATTCTCAGGCAAATCGAAATGTTCAATCATCCGCTGCATCATTGTTGTCGGTTGGCCGTTCTAAGGCAATCGAGGTGTTAATTTGGGACTGTCAAGGACAGTGTCTATCCGGGTGTTACTATCATCGTGTTGGCCGACTCAAGGCAGCACACTATCATTCATTGTGATACGGCTGGATGCCGTGGCTTCGGCCCTAATTGTGATACGGCTGGATGCCGTGGCTTCGGCCCTAATTGTGATACGGCTGGATGCCGTGGCTTCGGCCCTAATTGTGATACGGCTGGATGCCGTGGCTTCGGCCCTAATTGTGATACGGCTGGATGCCGTGGCTTCGGCCCTCATTGTGATACGGCTTCGTGCCGTGGCTTCGGCCCTCATTGTTACAGCTTCTGGCTGTTTTGACTTCAGGTGTTTGTGATATTTGTTCATTTCCGCTGAACGACTTTCAGCCCTTTTGTAATGCCTTGGTATTTTCATCGGAGCCTCTGGGCATTATGATTCATATTAAATTCGGTTCTGGTTTGGTTCATGTCGTTTAATTCATTGTGGTATTCTGTGATTATGATTCGCCGTTGGGCATTTATGTTCTAACCTGTCGAATGTATTAATAGTATGCCGTGGGCATAGTATTTCACGAATGCTCGGTTCTTACCTTGGTTTGTGAGCATTTCGTATTATTATCATCATTGTACCATTTCATTCTGCCTTTGGATACATATCATGTTATACATGTATTTGATGTTCATTATCTGGATGACTGACCCCGTGGGGGCGGAACATGTTTTTCATGTTTTAGGTGCTTGCGAGGAGAGAGTTGAGACACAGGGGCATGATGATGGCGACGAGGCATTCAAGCGATACTAGTACGAGTTGTTCATTGTCGGTCAGTCGGTTGGAGTGTACTCCAGTCTTGTCAGTTGTTGTCGTGTTGTATTACCCGAACAGATGTTCGTGGATGTTGTTGTAATTCATTTTTGGCCATGTAGGCTACTTTTGTCGTTGAAATTCCTTATCGGAATATTGTGTCGGATATCATGGTAGGGACTATGATTTTTCCTTGTTGTGTTAATTAATGTATTTTTAGTCATGTTCGCCTGGTGGATCTCCTGGCGTGGGGTCCACGGCACTGTAATAACCCAATAGGATTTGGGGGTGTTACAACGGTCATACCAAACCAAGCTCTAACAGCTCGCACATGCGCGACAATGCAGAAATCACCACGAGGCGACAACATTCAACACCAACATCCCGCCTATCACATGGGGCTAACACAACAAATGTGTGGAAAACGACTCAACGCTCACACCACCAATTCGATCATACTCGGGAGCAAATATCAAAATGACAACGCGAACATCATACATACATACCCAGCCCTCAAACGGGAATGGATAGGTTTTAAAAACGAAAACCTCATTTTGAAAATAATTTAGAAGAACACCGGTTGATCTTGAGTATCACCTTACAAAAAGTTGAACAAACATCATTTTTGAGACTTTGAAAATCGTCTTGCGTTTAAACAAAAATGAAGACACTTTCTCTTAGTGAAAATTTTCAAAATATTCGACCCTCGGGTCTAAATAAAAGTGTTTCTAAAACATTGAAAATATCTCAAAGCATTTTGGTTCTCGAGGTAGAAGAATTTTGAAATTTATTGTGGCACCTTGGACGTACCACGAGAAAATAATTCATTTTAAAAATACGTCTCGAAATTTATTTTCTAAGATACTCAAGGTTTTCGAAAATAATTCAATGGGCTAGAATGCCCACAAATTTCAGGTAATTACACGGAACAATATAGCGTCGTGGGTCCCGCGCCGGAACTCACCAGGCTAAAAATCATTTACAACGTCAAAAGGGCCGATGACGGTAATATTTCAAAAACTTACAAAAGCCATTTACAAAATACTAAACACCGTCATAAGAATTTCGCCAAAACGATCAAGTCCATAATGCCAAAAAACTCGGTTAAGGGAATCGGTTTTCGAAATAAAACTCAGTCGGTAAAATACCGAAAGCCATTACAAAAGGACTCACGCAGCGGATAAAAGAAATACAGTTCGACATGCACAGTCCAGCAACAATACTCCTCATACGAACGAAATATGAGAGTCAAATAACCACATATCACGAAATCAAAATCCATAAGAGGATTCCATCAGTTAACAAATAATCATAAAAATAGCTCATGTCACACGAGGCACAACACAAATAAGGGAGACTTACATCCACAGGTCGCACGAAGATGATGATCGCCCCACGATACTAATCACGACCAACAAACTCAGACGACGCGTCGCGACACGACTTAGTCAGATAAAATCTGACGAGACAAAACTCAACAGACACCACTGACCCGACAGCCTAGGTTTCCACAACCTAAGCTCTGATACCATTTATGTAACACCCCCAATCCACCCAGGGATATTACACGCCGTAGACCCTCTCCTCGAGGATCTACCAGGCTGATAACTAAAATCAACATCTAAACATCGCCTTTAAGGCTAAAATGACTCAGTAGACCGACTTGGTCTTTCAATAATAACATACAACTCAATTCCAAACACATACCCATGCAGGGGTCAAAATACAATAAATTCCCGTACAACGGGGAAAAGATACTGCAGCGGAAAAGAAAATACAACTAGACCAATACGACATCAACGGATCCTCGTGTGATTAGTATCGTTCATCTTTCATCATCCTTCGTGCCGACCCTGTGCTATGCTCCAAAACCTGAATGCAAAAAATAGACATCTACCCCCCGAATACTCGGGGGTTAGCAAAACTCCACTGTTTTGCTAGTGCAAGTACAAGTGCAAAAATATGAGCCATACAATACAAGTTCCAAGAACAATAATAATCAGGAATCCTCAAAGTTCCAGACATAACGAAAAGCACTTCCCGAGGCATGAGTTTGGTGAAACATTCCAAAAACCGAAAGATCACAAATCAAGGGAAACAATTTATAAAACCGTTTAAAATGCCATCGAGAGTTTTAATAGAAAACAATTTTAGGATTATCGAATCCTTCTCTTTCCAAAAAATCAACAGGGTCACAGCCCAAAGGTTTTGCTTTTCACAAATGAAACCAACAACAATACACAAGGTTAAAACCCACGTCACGTGTCCTCGACGGACATAAAATACACACGCACCTGTGAAGTTTCACTCGTGAATCCAGGGCGAAACCATTGGACTCCCTCCGTGGCCCCGTCGAACCCTCCCGAGGTGAGCAAACACATTCACAAAACATACACACCAAGCTGTGAAGTTTTTACTCGTGAACCCAGAGTGAAGTCATAGATTCCCCCGAGGCCTCGTCGGACCGTCCCAGGGTGAGCAAAATACATTCACTAAACACACACGCACAGGCATCGCCTAGGACCAGGACGCCACCATGAATCCCACCCGAGGCCTCTAAGGACCATCCCGAGCTGGCTAGCAAAACAATCATGCACAGATAACATATCACACCAAGGATATCCAACAATTCACCCAGAGGCATCAAACACTTAGCAAAACACTACGTCAAACCACAATGCACCGAAATAAAACAATATACGTCCACACGCAAATACCAAGTGCATCATCAACACCAAACATATCCATAGGATTCACATACTCGTTCACGAATCACACCAATCACAAAACACACACGGTTTTGAAAGAGGGCCTTTAACAAGGCTAACCAAATCTTTTGAAAACTCATTTCAAACAAACAAACAAACACACCAAGACGATCACCAATCATCATATCCACAAAACAAGAATAGTATGGGCAAGGTACTTGCCTCGAACAACCACAATGCGGAGAAGCGACCGAAGTAGGTTGGCACGAACCGACTACGAACCCGCCGACTCCACCGATCGCCAACTCGCGGTCATAAACTACGGAGGACAATAACAACAATGAAAATGAATTCCATAGCATGACTCAGAGCCGTTGAATTCAAAGAACGAACGACGAATGTTCAAGTGTTTTCCCCAAAACGGCCAAGAACACGATTCGTCCCGACAAAACACGAAAACGGAATTCCAAGTTGAAATATGGATATACAATCCATAGAATATGTTTAACAACATCATTTAACCATAATCTATCCAACAAAAACGGATGGAAAACGAGATCGGGAACAAATCCCCCAAAAAGTCGATTCGAAGGAAATCAAGAAATATACTTCGATTCGACCAAGAATAATGGATTAAATGATGTTAAACACAAGAATACTACCAAGATTAATCATACCCATCATAAATTAATCAACAACACAGAACGAATCGGACAAAAATGCAAAACCCCTCAAATTCACGAAATTAGGGTTCTAAGGAAGATTACCTTGATTTGCTGGATCAAAGGACGATAACGGATGATTGATTGATGTTAGGAACTCAAGAACTTCGTGGATTTGTTGTTCAACAACATGGCTCCACGATCTCTAAGTCTCCAGCCGCGGAAGAGAAAGGTAGGAGATGAAAAACGAGATGAAATGTGACTGCTCTGTCACATTTATACTGGGCCGGACTAGCGCGCGCTAGGCGGCCGAGCTAGCGTGCGCTATCGGCCCAGGCCGCAGTCCAGTGCCCACACTGCCCTACTGACTCGGCCAGGTAGCGTGCGCAGCCTTCCGGCCGTAGCGCACGCTACCTGCCGGTCGTAGCGTGCGCAATGCCCGACAGTAGCGTGCGCTACCTGCCGAGCCTGACCGATTCCAGAACCCCTGGACTCCACTGCCCAGATCCGATAGCGTGCGTTAGGCCAGCCGATAGCGTGCGCTACACCTGCCGGTTAGCGCGCGCATCCTTCCGGCCGTAGCGTGCGCTATGCCGGTTCCTGCCGCACCTGTCCGGCGGTGCCCGCAATCGTCCGGCCAGTCCCGCAACCGTCCGGCCAGTGCTCGAACACCAGGGCTCGACGACTCGATTTCCGTAAACGCACGGAACGAACACGACGAAAAGTTCGCGGACGACATCAACGACCCGAAATGAAAACATAATGCAATAATTAATTATACGCGACCAAGAAATGGGTCGAGACAACAATTACAGATACGGATACCCGTAACTTTCAGTAAATTACAAAATGGCCCCAAACACCCGAAAATCATGATACGTGATCGAATAACCAAACCGAAGTTCACAACACATCTAACAAAGTTAAACGGACTTACGGGAAACTCGAAACAGCAGTTTCGAACGAGATTCGCAAGAATCGAACTCAAGTGCGGAAAAGTCGCTAAAAAGCACGGAACTCAACAAAACGACACCGAAACGAACTCGGATGTCAAAAAGTGCAAAATTAATCATTCTCAGAATGACGAAACGGTCATGAGCGAGTCGTCAAAACGGACTTCCGCTGGAAAAAAAAAAGAAATTACCGGAAATCGAAAATTGCGGATATTACAACTGCAATGTCCTAACAAAATACTTTTTCTAGTAGCAACATTGTATGATGAATCCCAAGACATGTGAACTGTCTTAGTATACATTAACACTACATTGCATAACAGCAGCAAAAACACACCATCATTGTCATTTTCACCTGTCTGGTTTCTGTATTAACACTACATTCTTTTTCTTATTTATTTCGATTTTAAGTGGTTGCAAAACACAAATTTATATCATTCTGGAATCCTTGTACTACATAGTTTAACACAAATTTAATCTCATGCAAAATCAATCAGTGGTTTGAGAGTTATGCTTAAGAGAAGATGGATCACTGCACAATACAACTTCTTAAGGGTCTAACTTTGGTCGATTTAAAACCATATCAAATAATCTGATATTAGGCCGAAACTTTACACTAGCATATAAGGCACATCATACTTACTACTGACCAAATTTTGCATTGATCCAATTATATTAAGGCAGCTAACGAGCCATCATAAACCGACCTGCAACAAGACTCTTCTAAAAATTTACTTGGCAATTTTGTAGAAGGAATGTTCTGCACAAAGGCTACATTTAGATTCAAACCTGACTTTTATCAGACGTCATGAAAATAAATGATTCACACTTTCAGAATCTTATGTATGTCTAGTTTATGTTAGGAAAAGGCGGTTTCTGTATATGAGTCCCGACGAGCAAGAAATGTCGGTTCGAACAAAACTGTGCAAGCTGACACAAAAACTACTTGTGCTACCATTTTGTAAACTCTGCCATAAATTCTATACTCAATATATTGCTCTCAAATTTTATAGGTTTACAGAAAACATATCAGGCTAAAACATATCAATAATTCAGATCAATCCAACAACATTTGGCCTATGTAATAGGGGCTCAAAAATCGAGTTTCAGAGCAAACATCATCAAGTACAATTTTCACACATTTCGCCCTACAATGACTAATTTTAACGATTTTCTTAAAAAATATCAATTCAACTTCAATGAATCTGATTTTTATACCACATCTATAGCTAACCTAACAAGGCCTTCCCATCAGTTTGCAAATTTCAAGTCATTAGCGCCTGAATTCAGGCCTGTACAGTAACCAGAAATTAACAACATTTATCACCGAAAAAAAGAGAAATAAAAAAGTAACAAAAATCAAGAAATCTCACCTTATATTAACGGACTGCCGAGCTAGACTTCTGGGCCGGAATCAATCCTAATAATAGGTGGTTCTTCTTCTGCGCGACTGCACAATGATTGAGTCAAAGCCTCCCCATCCTTCCAAGGTAGAGTTGAGGCCGTCGCACCTACCGGAGAAAAGAAATTGACTGACTTAAAAGGAGAACAGAAGTGAGAGGAAAAAACAAAAGTCCACTTCCATGAACGAGTTCGCAAGGAAGAAGACGCTCGATGGAGGTTGGTGACGATCGGGGGGGTGGGAGGAAAAAACTCTGGTTTGTTTTACGTTGGTGACGATCGGGGGTGAGTAAAATTTTTAGGAAAAAACTCTGGTTTGACGATTGGGAGGAAAAAACTCTGGTTTGTTGTAGGTTTTATTTCATTAGGTTATTTACATCGGTTAATTTCAACCGATGTTAAATAAGGAAATACTTGAATTATTACATCGGGGACTTTTAAACCGATGTAAATAAGGTTATATTACATCGGTTCTCCTACAATCGATGTAAATACATCAACATTTTACATCGGTTATTATGAATTATGTAAAACTACTCTACTTTTACATCAGTTATAATTAACCGATGTAAATAAGGGAATTATTACATCGGTTTTCCAGCACAACCGATGTAAATTCATCAACATTTTACATCGGTTTTAGGAACCGATGTAAAAGTACCGAAATTTTTTATTTACATGGGTTTTCGCTGATAACCGATGTAAAATCGACACATTCTTTATTTCTACATCGGTTTACATTAAACCGATGTAAATTGAGTGTCGTAAAGGCATATTTTGTTGTAGTGAGTGGATCGTGACACCCGAGTTTTGACTTCTTTTTCCACCCTAACTCGCTTATGTTCAATGATATCTTCTGAAATTGTTCTGTTCTCTAATTTTTGTCGTTTGGACGAGTTGTGATATTGTTTCAAATGAATCCTTCCACAATTGTGCATTTTCCCAAGTTCGGTTCAATTCTTGTGAGCCCTGTGCGAAGTGAACGTCTTTTAATCCTTACAAGTTCAATTAATGTCTCGGACTGTGATGTGAACTTTGGAGTTGTTGTTCGGTTGCTGCCGTCCAGTTGTTGTTCAATCGATATTATTCGATCATTGTGGTTCAATTGTTGTTGCTCGATCTTGCATCGTGATTATCGAGTATCTCATTTCTTTAAGGTTCAGTTATCTGTCCTGACATGTAATTTTCCAAACCTTTGAAGTTGTCGGAATTATATATTTGTTCAGCGTTAAACCCGCATTTTGATTGTTGTATTATTCGGATTATCAACCATAGTGGTTCATGATCATTGCACTCTGTAAACATTCTTGCATATTGAATTGGACCGCAGTAAGGCCCTATTCTTTTGGACTTATTTTTTTAGTTTTTCAAGACTGATTCTACCAGTCCATTCGGGCCTTGATTCGATTCAGTCCTTAATATATATTTCATTAAGTTCGGGCGATTCGATTCAGTTTAGATCCATTTAGTTCAGTTCAGATTCATTCAGTTCAAAAAAACAGAGCCTAAGACATGGAGTTTTGTGCCCGTTGTTGGCAGCAGATAACGTGTGTCACCTAATGTTTGCATTTTGTTAGCTTGACTAATGTTTTGGTCGTATTCGTGCCATTGATAAACTCGATCCTTATCGAGAATCTTCGTGAGTCTACCATCAAAATTTTCATCCCTATGATTGTTATTATTGTGGTGGCGGGAGATAATTAATGCTAGATGACAGTGCCGCCATAAGAGCAGCTACTAGAAACAACTGTGACACCGCTAGGGCCGCCGACTTAAAATCGATCTGGTGTGTATATAAGACCCTGAGAGGTGTTTCCATAGTAGACTCAAGACGTTGATCGAAGGGAAATAGTTCAATAACCATGTGAGCATGGATCCTGCAAAGTATACTCGTTGCTTAGAACATATCAATTATTTGGAGGCCGTAGCACAATTTCATCGAGACACAAGTCAGGCTGAGCAGGAAGCAGCTACCTGAGAACGCGAGCATGCTGCGCAGCTAGAAGCTCAGTTAGCTGCAGCACAATGTGCTCTTTGAGAGAGGGAGGCCCAATACACTCAGGCAAGAGAGGCCCTCCAGGATCAGGTGCAGCAAGAGAGAGCAATGATTCGGGCCAACGTTGAGGAGATCCTTGCTATCCTCCCAGCGGCCCCAATCCCGATAGTGGGACAAGAAGTCGCCGAAGACGAAGAAGATCCCAAGGAAGATCCCGAAGAGGACCTAGAAGAGGAGGTCGAAGATAACTCTATTGTCGTTAGCCCATGAGCTGTGCTCAATGGGGGCAGGCTGTGTATCGATGTTTTTATAGTTGTGTATTGGTATAATGTTTACGGTTTGAGAATAAATTGTGTATGAATACAGTTGATGACTCGGACGTATATTCCGACGACCCCCTTTCCTGTTTCAAATTTCGAGGACGAAACTTCTTTTAAGAGGGTAAGCGTGTAACATCGGCGTACTTTATTAATAATATATTTTATTAACGATCGTATTCCGTTGAGAGTTAGTTTGGGAAAGTTCCACATCATACTGTTTGGTGCCTGGAATTGTATGTATGTTGGAGTTGGAACGGGTATGTTGGTTGTTAGTAATGGACGAGTCATGTGCTTGTTAGGATGTGTTTGTTCTGACCAACTCCAAAGTGGGGATATTGAGAAATGACGAGCAACACTAATATCACGTGTCATTGTGAGTTGGTGGTTGTTTTGGCATGGTCAGAGTCGTGTTTTGGTTTTGTACTCGCGTGGGTACTGTCATATGTTCTTTTGTGGCAGTGTCCGAAGTCGCTGAAGGCAAGGGTGTTGTTGGGCCATGTTACGCTGCAATGTGCGGCTTCTGGCGGGAAGTGCACGTCTGGTGCCACCATTCAGGCGCGGGTGCGCGGTGGGCATGTTCAAGGGACGGCTTCTGGCAGGGAGTGAGCGCCGGTTTCACGGTGACCAAGAGACCTGCTTCAGTTAGCTTCTCGACTGAGGATACTTGTGGTTTAATGTGTTGATGTTGGTTATTGTTGATGTGTTGGATCAGTTATGAGCAGTTGTTTTTGTTGTGATTCAACAGGACCATGTATTGGTATATTTTGGTGATGTATGTTGTCGTGAAAGTTGACGTTGGTTTTAAGTGTGTGAATGTCTCATTTCTATTGATGGTCATTGTTTTCTTTTATGTTGGTCCAGCCTAGTAGCTTCTCCGAAAAGAATCTACGGTGCTGTAATACCTCTGTAAATCACGGGGTTGTTACAAGATGGGGCGGTCTACTTGAGTTTAGCTGAGAAACCGAGCCGAGCCACTCAGTTCGTGTACCGGACGTTCGCGTGTCTTGGCCGTTAAGTACACTTCGTTTTATCTCAAATGTACTTATACTTAATTAATTAATCCAATTAATTAATTTTATCAAATACAAAATTATAATAATTTATTTCCATGAAATAATTATTTATGAATTAAATTAATCATCCTGTAATTAATTTCAATTCATTAGACCGCATGATTTATAAAATAAATCAAATTAGATATCTAATATCCAATATTGATGAAGAGATAGTAAATACATATTTATCCATCAAATATCCTTGTGCGCGACTCCGTAGGTCTGTCTTAGTCGACAATTGGAGGAATCAAGGAGTACGGGTAACACTTAGCAAGTCTAGTGCTCCGTATCGCAACTCAACTAAGAATGAATGATCGGATCATTCAAAACCATTATGTCATGAATACCGTATACGTATAAACCCTTCAATCATATCTCCCGGTCAAGTATAAGGGTCACGGTAAAGTCAAACCCTACTGCAACTTGACTCTATGCTTTCTGTTAATGCAAAATGATCTCATCGAGCTCTCGTGTATCAAATACAACTAGCTCTAAATGATTTGGCCAAAGACTTATGATCTCATTTGCCATTAACCACATAAGACATTTACCTGCTCACTTACAGGAGAAAGAATCCTATCTTGGTATTCAGTAGAGATTGCTACTTGCTCACTAAATTTCATTTCGAGGTTGACCCCACCAACCGGCGATTGGATCGAACTACTCTAATGACTAACTTAAGGACACAAGCACATCTCCTACTGAAACCTCAAGTGAAAGGTCCACGTACACCTATCACAACATTTCAATTCAGTCATTGACAATCCCTGAGTGATATCCATGTAACCGAATCGAGGTTAGTCGTGTTCGAGTACACTAATCCTATTAGCATACCTATATCGTGTGCTCCCACTAACCCTTAGTGAAGACCGGCACTCTACATATCAAAGTACACGTTATACAAATCTTGTCTAAACTTATTGCCCAGTTAAGTTTTATCGACTTGCGCACCAGTTAAGCATTCGAGCTCTAAACACTTCCAGTGTCTATCTCCTTATCTCCATAAGGATTAAAATGTTTGCTCTCAAATGCAAGGACTATTATTCTATATAGCAAATCACAATGCCAGTGATATACAATAATATAGAAATAATTATTGCCTTATTACATATTCATAATTACAATACAAATGCTTTCACTCTCTCATCCTCTGAGTGGCATTCGAGGGCATATTTCTAACATATTCATGTGGGGGATTACTGGAAATTAGTTCATTTAAATGGGTTTGACCCAAACTTTGACCAATTATTTAAGTGGATTACAATTTTCATAAATGGAAATAAATTGTGAAATCATAACCTGTTGGGATTTCGGATACAAAACCGAATACGCAGCGGAATAATAAAACTAAATATAAAGAATCCCAAATAGGATCGATCGAGTACGTATATACGAAAAATAAAGCGAACGATGACAAAGGATCAAAGTCTCATACCTTTGAAGCCTTTGATAATATCTTCGTAAGTTGATGATGTTCACGAACCCGAGCACAAACACGAAATTCCTTTGTCCCAAACACCAAAAGCACAATGTCTCTTGATGGAACACGACTAGGAATTACTATAGGAATTTTTCTCTCTATTTTTCTCTAAGAAAATGTGAGGAAGATGACAATCGTGATGAAGAACAATGAAGAAGATGAAGAAGTCTTTCTCTCTCTCTCTCTCTTACTTCTTGGTATAAACCGTAGCATGCACAAGTGGTGAGAAAAAGAGTCTTTTAATAAGTCTTCATCAATTATTCATCACTCATGACAAATCAAGACTTCCCCGTTTAATATTCATCACATGATATTTTGTCCCCAAGGAATAAACATATCATGATAAATAAATCAATAAGTCTTCCACCACATTAGGTAGAAGACATGGGGGCGGCCAACTTGAATGATTAATGGATTCAGTTCATTTCGGACTCCCTCCAGTCCAATCCGATAAACTCCATTCCGTCTCGATGTATTTATATCAATCAATTAATCCAATTAATTGATTATATCAAATACAAAGTAATATAATTAATTCCTCCAAAAAATAATTATATATTTGAATCAAATTAATTACCTAGTAATTTATATAAATCATAAGACCACTATTTGATTTATCAAATAAATCATAATTAGATGTCCAATATCTATAATTATAGAGAGATAATATATTCACATTTATTCGTCAATGATCCTGATGTGCGACTCTGTAGGTCCGTCTCAGCCGGCATTGGGAGGAACCAATGAGTGCGTGCAGCACTTAGGCAGCCTACCGGACAGCACTGTAAACCCCGACTGAGAACGAATGAATGGATCATTCCAGAACTATTATGTCGTGAATACCATAAACGTATAGACCCTTCATCAGATGTCCCGGTCAAGTCGTCGGGTCACGGTAAAGTCAAACCTTACTGTTGACTAGACACTATACATGTGTTAATGCAAATCAAGACTGACTGAATACTAGTGTATCTAATACAACATCTGAATGCTTTGGCCAAATACTTATGATCTTATTTGCCATTAACTGTATAGGACATTCGCCTGCTCACTAACAGTAGATAGAATCCTTTCTTGGCGTACAGCAAAGACTGCTACCTGCCCGTATAGTCCGCACTTCGAGGTTGACTCAGCGATTAAGCAAATGAGTCTAACTACTCCAATGACAAACTAAACGTCACAGGCACATCTCTCACTGAACCCTCAAGTCAAAGGTCCACGTATACTATCACAACCTTTCGATTTGTCATCGACTCTCCAAGAGTGAATACCGTGTGACTGAATCAAGTATGAGTCGTGTTCGAGTATACTGGTCCCACCAATATACTTATAACTATGCTATCAAGACATGCACACTTCCTAGCATCAGTTATAGAAATCTTACTCAAAACTTAATGCCCATTTAAGTTTATCGACTTGCGAATGGTTTACGTAAATAAACTTTAAACACTTCTAGTGCTTTTTCTCTTATCCGATAACGAGAGTGGAATGCTCGCTCTTATTTACATGGACTTCACTTCAATGTTTACCAAATCAAGAATGCATTTGAAATACAATAAATAGTGAATGAATCACATTGCCTTTTAATTCCATAATTACAAGTACAATGCCCCTTCTCTCTCATCCCCTGAGTGACATTCGTGGGCATATTCCTAAAAATCTCCCACTTGCACTCAATGCCATACATCATGGTATCCAATACCCATGTTCTTCGGATGTCTTTCCAAGATAGCCTGAGATAACGGCTTAGTCAGCGGGTCAGAGACATTGTCTTCTGAGTCTACTCTTTGTAACGAAACATATCCTTTTTCAATCATCTCTCGAACGATGTGATTCTTTCTCTCTATATGCTTGGTGTTGTGGTGAGCCCTTGTCTCCTTGCCTTGGGCGACAGCTCCATCATTATCACAGAATAGTGATATTGGCAGCTCCGCATTAGGCACCACTTGAAGTTCTTGCACAAACTTCTGCATCCAAAATGCTTCTTTGCTAGCCTCTCAGGCAATTTGGTACTTTGCTTGGCAGGTGGAATCTGCAGTAGCGCTTTGCTTAGAGCTTCTCCAAGATAGTTCTCCTCCATTGAGAGTAAATAAATACCTAGATGTCGACTTAGAGTCATCCTAGTCTCCTTGAAAATCAGAATCGGTGAATCCAACCACCTTAAGTTCTCCACCACCGTAAGTAAGAACCATATCTCTAGTCCTTCTTAAGTATTTAAGAATGTTCTTGACAGTAGTCCAGTGTTCCCTTCCCGGGTTTGCTTGAAAATGACTTACCACGCTTACAACGTAGGCTAAGTTCGGTCTAGTGCACAACATAGCGTACATCAGGCTACCCACTGCCGAGGCATAGGGTACCTTACTCATCTCTCTTTTGTCTTCCTCACTTTGAGGACACATTTTCTTGGTGAGATGAATACCATGTCGCATGGAAAGGAAACCTCTTTTAGAATCATCCATCTTGAATCTTCTCAGGATTTTATCTATATAGAGGGCTTGGGAAAGTCCTATCATTCTTCATGGTCTATCTTTATGTAAAGGCGGATCCCTAGAATATAGGAAGCTTCTCCCAAGTCTTTCATGGAGAACGTTTTAGAAATTCAATATTTCACAGTGCTGAGCATTGCTAAGTTA